>OZ020182.1:21646848-21693583 GCA_963971135.1 Stenus bimaculatus
AATCGGGGTTTGTTTGAAACCCGCACCACGAATTACAGTCCAATTTGTATTTAATTTAAAAAAAATGAGAAGGGGTTGCCACCCATTTTTTTATATTTTGTATAGAATACGAGGGTATAACTTTTCTTTCAAATTATTTGTATTTTTTGAAATATTACCCATTGATGGATTTTATTGCTAGTTTACATAAGTGTACTCGTTATAGCCGTGCTCGTTATAACCAAGTTCAACTGTATAATTCTATTGTACTTCTATTTTCTAATTAATTAAATTACCTTCACAATTTTTTATATTATTTGAAGATTGGATGTAACTTTTATTACTATAAGCACACTTAATATGGCACTGCGTATACACCAAACTGAAGACTAACGCTTGGATATAACAAAACTGCCAAAACATCTGCAGACAAAATTTTCTGGGAAATTTTCAGTGCGCTAGGAGCGGGGAGTACAAAATTTTCTGGGAAATTTGCAGTGCGCTAAGAGCGGGGAGTACAAAATTTTCTTGGTAACTTGCAGTGCATTGAACTTACGAGCATTGCTTCCTAAACGACGGGTTCAAAATCGTCTTCCCCTTTTCAGTGCGCTAGGAGCGGAGAGTACAAAATTTTCTGGGAAATTTGAAGTGCGCTAAGAGCGGGGAGTAAAAAATTTTCTTGGTAACTTGCAGTGCATTGAACTTACGAGCATTGCTTCCTAAACGACGCGTTCAAAATCGTGTTCCCCTTTTCAGTGCGCTAGGAGCGGGGAGTACAAAATTTTCTGGGAAATTTGAAGTGCGCTAAGAGCGGGGAGTACAAAATTTTCTTGGTAGCTTGCAGTGCATTGAACTTAAGAGCATTGCTTCCTAAACGACGCGTTCAAAATCGTCTTCCCCAAATGAAGTTATATCCTTTCAGGACTATTATCCTTAAATAATACAAAAAAAAATAAAAACAATGCGTATCTTGCCGTCCCTCTCCGCCACCCATAAACTGAGTAAAATCTAAAAAACGAAATTTTATGTGCAAAACGAAAAATACTGAACAAATTGCAGCACTTTTATTATTCAATCATCATAAAATCTTTGCGCCGTTTTGACGTTTAATTATGGCATTTTCAAATTATCAAAGAATTATTTTAAAATAATGTTTTCCAACTCGTAGAACTCGTAAACCTCAAAATAGCCATTATAATTTGAAGAAAAGAATGCTCTTAAATGCATTTATTTTGTGTTTACCTTACCTATAATAGATAAAAGTTAACTTACCTTAAAAAATGTATCATTGCCTATAATAATATTGTTTAATGGTAATAATGTGGCACTTCACACTGTACTAATTATTTAAATTTAATAATCAGACTAATAAAGTAAAAGGAATAATCAATAATTTGATTATCCAGAGGGTTATCCTTGGTTAATTTTAATAGGCAAGGTCAAAATTTAATTTAGGTAGAAATATTATATTAAAAAAACGTGTTTCATAAGTCGCAAATTGTAGCACGCGTTCAATTTTAAAATAAGAGCCGCGAAGCGGCGTGTATTTTAATAAACAAGTGCTACTATCGACTTATGAAACGAGTTTCTTATACCAGTTTTTCTATTTTGCGCCTTTTTACCTATTTAAAATAAAATATTGTAGATTTTAATTTTAGTAATTTTTGTGGTAGTTGGCAGTTCTAATGTCAAGTTTGTCAAATCGACAAATAACCACAAATAACGTACAAATCGCTTGGTAACTGACATTTTAAAATGAACAAACTTCAGTGCGACCAACGTCATAACGATAAATTCCACTGCTCTTAAGGGGTTATATACCTTTTTGTGCGAGAAAATTGAGGAAAATTCAGGTTTTTTGAAAGGTATGTTGCAATAATTTTACTACATGAAAGTTATATTTCTTAAATAATACATTCTTAGACAAGAAAAACAAGCGTTAGTTTTTTGAAAAATATCAAGCATTTGCGGAGTTATGGCCCTTTCCTCGAAACCCTTTTTTTCTTAAGCGGCTTGCGGTGACCACGATGGAAGTCCAGTAGGTCAACTGAATTCATAAAACCCAAAAAATGTTATTAGTATAGGGACATTTCTAGTACTTGAACGATTATTTCAATAAATATACGGTTTTTTATGCATACAGGAACGTTTTTTTCCAAAATCTCAATTATTTAAGCTCTAAAAATTTTGTATATAATTTATTATCTGCGAAATAAAAATTGAGACATAAAAAAGGAATCGTTCAAGTACTGAGCACAATAATTACGAACAATTTAAAAAAAAATTTAAGAAAATCGGTCAAATAGTTCTTGGGCAATCGCGGTCACAGCAAAGGCACTTTTGGAAAACACCATTTCAAGATAATTGCGTTTAAAGTTTGAAGTTGAGTGTATGTATGTCTCTTTGGATCTATTGTTCAGATCTCTATGGAAATTCGGGTAAATGTTTTAAGGGAGTTGTGTTACAAGATAAAGCCATAAAAATTTTATTCGAATTTTTGAAAAAAAAAAGGTATACAGGGTGGTCGAGATAAAGTGAATAGTCGAAATATCTCCAAAAGTAAGAGTTTTAGAAAAAAACGTTTCAAATAAAAATGATTTGGTCTTAAAGGGGCCACAGAATGAGAACAGTCAGTTTTCACCTGGAGGACTTCTTCATGGCCATTCTAACCCTAACTCAGTTTTTTCAAATGGAAACCCATATATTTTTTATTTGAATCTGAATCCAGCAAAAAAAAGAAGAAATTATTGTCTAAAGCATTTTTCTTTTTAGCCTTTAGTTTTAGCACAATTTGTGTCTTAAGTTTTTCTACTTTTTGGCTTATACCTTACATTTGCGAATATCTGGTTTAATACATTTTTTATTGTTATTTATTACAATATTAAATATGCAATTACAAGAAGAACAAGTTCCAAAATTCGCGACCACCTGACCAATTATCCTCCCAAATAATTAAAAAAAATTATGAGCATAAAATTAACAATTTTTATAAAAAATCACGAAATACATTTTTTAATTTAATGTTTGTTACTAACAAAGAATCGAGACATAGTTATTTCTAATGTGAAGAACTTCTTCATGTTCATTCTAACTCAGGTTATGAAACAAGAAAATTGTCCGATGCATTGTTATTTTCAGCCGTTAATTCTAACTTTATACGAATAATTATAATTCAAAATATCAAAAAAATCCAAACTTTTTAAATTGTTAGAACTAACGGGTAATAATAAAAATGCATCAGATCATTCGGTTATTCGCCAGTGCAAGGCATAAGAATAGAAGTAGGAAAACTTAAGACACAAATTGTGCTAAAACTAAAGGCTAATAAGAAAAATCCTTCAGACAATAATTTCTTCTTTTTTTGCTGGATTCAGATTCAAATGAAAAAAATACGGGTTTCCATTTGAAAAAACTGAGTTAGGGTAAGAATGACCATGAAGAAGTCCTCCAGGTGAAAACTGACTGTTCTTATTCTGTGGCCCCTTTAAGACCAAATCATTTTTATTTGAAACGTTTTTTTCTAAAACTCTTACTTTTGGAGATATTTCGACTATTCACTTTATCTCGACCACCCTGTATAACCCCTTAACGCACTTAAAACGGTGCAATAATATATAGTTTGGAGTGCTTTTATAGCTTCCTTAACGACGCAAAATAGAAAAAAAAAATTTCTACGATTTCTAATTTCTACTATTGAATAATACGTATATTATTTGTTTGTTTTCCGAAAAGTAATGCTATACATTATCAACATACCCTATCTTTCCACCACGGTTTTACATTCCCACACGAATTTTGGACCAATCAGAAAGCCGCATTTCTATTCCTACACGGCTTTTTAATTCACATTGCAATATAGAGGTGGCGCATGCTTATAGAAATGTTAAAAATTCAAAAAATAACCTAAAACCGCTTTAAAATAAAATGGTCGTGGAAAAAGTATAGTATTCTACTCGCGAGAAAATAGCCATTATTCACTCAAACTGTTACGCAATTTCATTTTTCGTGAATAATGGCGATCTTCCTCGCTCGTTGAATAACATACTATTGCATACAGGGTGGTGATTACTTCGATGCTCTTCATTGGTTTCTTTTAATCTTTCGACGGGTGTGCCTTAACATTTTACATGAGCGTGCGCGCACGCTAAGTAAATTTTACACAATACAATATTTATGGAATTAAATAACAATTAATTGTTTTATAATAATAAATAAATAACAATAATGAATAATATATCGATCAATGTTTCTAAACAATAAGTTAAACTTTATTTTTTAAATATATGTTTATATTTACTGAACGGAATCAATTTTGATAAATAAAATCTTTACACTTTTGCCGTAAGCGAATTTCGGATATGCGATTCGATAAAATAGCAGTTTGACACTTTTGGGTTCTACACTTTCGTTTGACAATTAGCAAAAATGTAAAAAGAAGGCATTTATTCCAGAATGTGGGTGTTTAGCCTAATTTTCTCGATAACGGTGCCCTCTACAGAGTTGGTATAAGAGTACCTTTTTTGTTCAGAATTGAAAATGGAACAATATAATGAGAAAAAATAATAATTTTAAGTTAACCATAAAACAGTTAACAATAATGTTAACTCCAACCCTTCTCAGAACTATCCTTTAATAGCTTGCAAAAAATCAGAAAAAAATCAAATCAAAAATCGTATCTGAAGTGTACTAATAAGATTCTTACCAAATTTCTCTCTACAATAAACCGTTTTTTAATAAACAAGCTAAAACTTCTTTATTGTCATCATCTTTATTGGACGTAGCTCCATTAGGAAGCGAAATCGGACATATGTTTATAGGAAGTTTTTTTCTTGAAATTAGTTGTAGATCACCTCCTAAAATTTTGCCGCTTAATATCTGGACACCCTGTATAATTAAAAAATAAGTTCAAACGAAATGAGGGGAGTCTGTTAGCTGTTAACCTTTATACTCCAAAAACTCAAAAAATCACAATTTTAAGATAATGTTCTTTAAAAAAAAATAAATTTGAGAAAAATTTAATTATTTATCTTTACGCTTTACGTTTTTGTTATGTATTAAGCGAAATATGAATTTTTTATTATAAACCTTTATTTATTTCTCAGAATGACATAATTTATATAAAAATTCATAACTATTGAATGAAAAGTCGTAAACTTTTTTTAATTTTTTTCCTAATTTATTTCCACTAGATTTGTAAATTATTGACTTTCATATTTTAAATTTTAAACGAGCATAATTATTATATGGGACTAACTGATTTAATAGTTTAATCGGAAAATATCCTCCAAATAAATAGAGAGGAGCCACACTATCATGCCAAAATTATAAAAAAATTAATTTCTAAAAAACGAGAAAATTAATTTAATAATTTACTGTCATTTTCAGTGAACCCGGTATATAGTTTCTTAGTTAGGATATTGATTTATTTTCGCGCCGAGAAATAACTTAAATATTAGAAAAAGTTATTATTTTGTTAATTTTTTACTGTTGATTTTTTCATTTAAATAAATGTTTTTGTTTTATACTAGCACTATCTAACTAAATTATTTTCATATTGAAGCAGAATAAATTGGTTATAGTTTGTAGTATGTATCCTTACGCGCTAAGAGATTTTCGCGCTTAAAGGTCTTCGCGATTAGAGGTCTTCGCGCTTAGAGGTCTTCGCGCTTAAAGGTCTTCGCGCTTAGAGGCCTTCGCGCTTAGAGGTCTTCGCGCTTAGAGGTCTTCACGCTTAAAGGTTTCGCGCGTATAAGGTGTCGCGCTTAAAGGTTTCGCTCCTATAAGTTTCGCGCTTATAAAACTTCGCTCTTAAATGTTTCGCTTGTTAAGGTTTCGCACTTATTATGTTTCGCGCTTAAAGGTCTTCGCTTTTATAACACTTCGCTCTTATCAACCTTCGCGCTTAAAAGTTTCGCGCTTATAAGATTCTCCTATTATATTCGTGGTGTCCAATTACTGTGATTTTCTTTCAATTGTGTTTAGATTTATAACATGGCAGAAAAAAGACGACGAGCTTATGATAATTTAATAATAGATAAGGCAGTGCAAGAAGTCCAAAATGGGGGATCTTTTAGAAAAGTTGCTGCTAAATATGGAATCCCAAAATCAACACTGGAGTTTAAGAAAAAAAATCCTGGACACAAGGTAACTTTTGGACCTTCTCCAATTTTTTCTGAAGCGGATATTCGCAAATGGTTTGCAGAGACTGAGGAATATTTTATTGAAAAAAACTTGGTTAATGTTATAACTGACCCGTCTCGGGTGTTCAATGGAGACGAAACTGGATTCCAAATTTGTCCATCTACTGGCAAAGTTTTTGCCCAGAAAGGATCGAAAAATGTGTACACAATAGATAAAGGTTCATCTAAAGAGAATATTACGGTTATGTTTACTTTCTCGGCGAATGGAGCAATAACTTGTCCAATGATCATTTATCCGTACCAACGAATTCCAGAAAAAATTTCGGCATCGGTTCCTCCATCGTGGGGTATTGGGAGAAGTGAGAACGGTTGGATGACATCGGAGACGTTCTATCAATACATTGCAAATGTGTTTCATCCGCATTTAGTCGAAAATCAAATTGAATTCCCTGTAATTCTTTTCGTTGATGGACACAAATCTCATCTTACCTATGAACTAAGTATTCTTTGCAACCAATTGAAAATTGAGTTAATAGCACTATATCCGAATGCCACTAGAATTATACAACCCGCGGATGTTGCTATTTTCAGACCAGTAAAAGTGGCGTGGAGAAAAGCCGTCAGAGACTGGCAGGAAAATCATCCAGGTGAATGTTTAAATAAAGTGTCCTTCGCACCTCTACTAAAGTCTGTGGTTGAAACGAGCATTAAGCCAGAAACACTGGTTGGAGGTTTTAATACTTGTGGATTATGTCCATTTGACGCAAATGCCATCGACTATACAAAATGTTTAGGAAAATCAGAGATTAAAGGAATACAGGTGACGAATGTAAAACAACATTGCGTTACGATGATTTTCTAAAAGTAGTTGAAGAAGAAAACATTAAAAAATTTGAACAAATTAATGAGATTTTACCTGTAATAGACGAACATTTTTTAATGTTATATAAAATTTGGAAACATTTTAAACAACCTAGAAAAATAAATGTTGTACAGAATATCCTACTAAAAGCAGCGAACGAAAATCAAAATACCTCATCATTACATACTGATAAAGAGCCTAAAATGCTTGATTCTCCGCGTGTTCCCGCAGAAAACAGTTCTGACTATAGTAGTTCTGCAATAATCAATGACCAAGTTAATATCCTTAAGCCTGTAGAAAATGGTCCTGCGATTGGTTTGGTTAAGTGTCCATTGTTAGGAAATTTCTTGACTTGGCCTAAAACACCAAAACGGCAAGGAAAGAAAAACATTGAGAGATTTCCATTTGCGATAACATCGCGGAAATATCAATCAATGTACGAAAAGAAACGAGAATTACAAATTGAAGAACAGAGAAAGAAAGATGATAGAAAAAGAAAACGTGAAGAAACAAAACGAAAGAAAAATATAAACCAAAAAAGGAGCAAAAAAAATAAAGAGGTATGCAACGTGTGTAAAAATGTTGTATCATCTTTATTTGTATTACGATGTGATGAGTGCCAGTCCGTTTTTCATAACAAATGTGTCCCATCTTCTCATAAACACCACATTCCAGATAAAGATGATGAGGATATGTATTTGTGCCATAAATGTTACAAGGAAGAATCTGAGGAAGACTTTAAAGACGGAGAAGAGTATGAGAACAACGAAGAAAAGAACGATGAGGATGACCTCAACAAAGCGGAAAATTATTATGATAAATTATTTCAGGATAAACAAAAACTGAAGAACAGAAATATAATAATTTAAATCAACATGTCAAACCCATAAAAATTAAAAGATTTAGTGACAAAGACCGATCTAGTGAAAAAGAGAATATAGAGGAAGAGAATAAATATTCGGAAGAAGACACCGATGAAATTAACATACTCTTTGAAAATTATAAAAAAGAGATTAAAAAGTATTATAATTAGTTTAATAACTAGGTACCTATTTAAGAATGGTTTTTAAGTTTTTTATACATGTCCAATCACTGTAATAATACTGTCCAATAAATAAAAAAAATGTCCAATAACTGTATTTTTTTACCAAATTTACTTTATTTGTTAATTAAAAATAGAAAAATAAACTTACAGGAATCCTAATATTCTGCTAATATTTAAAAATCTACAAACATATTAGTGACATCAGCAGATATTTTTATTTTCCCACTGAAACCTATTATTTAAAATATTTTCTCAGAATTTTTCTTAACTGTCCAATGACTATGTGGTTTACCCTATTATAATTATTATAAAGTCTGTTCGTTATTTGTTATCAGTTGTGTATTATTAGCTAAGTATTACATGCATATAATTCTTTTGTATTTGTACTTTAAAAAAGGGTGGTTGAACCCGTCAATATATAATAAATAAATAAATAAATAAATATCCGCTTTATTGTTTTCCGAAAGAACCCGGAACTATCCGGAACCAAGTAACTTTGATTTTTTGAATGGCAACATGGGTCGAGTTTGGTATTGTTTGTTAGATCTTTTAAAAAGAAATAACTTTTACTTAAATATTTTTTTAATAATTTGATAATTTACATTTTTATAAGAAAAAAACAAAAAAAATGTTAAAATTAAAATTTTGTTAAATAATCAAAATACTTGTAAGATATATATAAAAGCTGTTTTAGACGGGCACATTTCTAACAACAAATCTTATGTAAGATTTGTTATAAGAAATTTGTGGTCGTGTAAAACAGGAAATTTTAACATAAACTCTCAATTTGTGTCAAAATTGTGGCCAAAATAGAACCTGCTCTATTTTATTTGTAACATAAATTTCTTAGAACAAATCTTACGTAAGATTTGTTGTAAGAAATGTGCCCGTCTAAAACAGCCTTAAGACTGCATATATCTAAAATATTAGAAGAAAATAACGAATTATAAACATTATATAATTACTTCAAGTATCATACTTTATTTCGTATTTCGAATATTTAACAAAAATATAATTTTAACAGTCATTGTTTTTTTCATATAAGATTGTAAATGTGCAAATTATTGAAAAAATGTTTAAGTAAAAGTTATTCATTTTTAAAAGATCTATCAAATAATATCAAACGCGACCTATGTGAACATTTAAAAATCAAAGTTACCTCCGGTTCCGGATAGTTTCAGAAGATAATAAGTTCACCAATAGATTCATTAGAGTCACTTTGGTAATATTTTTTTTTATTTCAGCCATGTACGATAACGGATAACGCGTTCTCGAGATAAATGGGTGGCACGGGTGATCTGAATCACCCAGTATATTGGCCAAAAAGCCTGTATATATCGGGTGTCCACGAAACTAGGGCTACCCCTGTAATTTCTATATTTATGATAAAAGAATTTGAAATTTTAGTATGTTATATGACATAAGAAAACGCATTTATTTAACTAAAAAATATCAATTTCATTTGCAGTTTCACCGGAAATGACATCAAGTTTCTTATTTTAAATGTAAAACCCTATATTTTGTACTTATTAAAAAATACTTCCATGTATGTTTGTTACAACATTTCTTTTTTGGAATTTCTTTGGTATTTTTTTTTTTAATTTAATCTATTAAATTACTCTTAAATAATTTAAATAGGTAAAATAAATAGCAAATTATCAAATTCATTTGGCAGTTTTTGAAAGTTTAATTTTTATATCGTAATGTTGAAATCCCCAAATTGGCTTGACATAATTAAATTATAAATGGAAAAGTTCAAAAGAATGTTGTTACTATCTTTATTAAAAAAATATCAATAGGACGGATGTTTTTGGCTTACCCGTTGAAGACATTACCTTTCCATTCAACATTTAATTAAGTTTTATAATTTATATAATGAGTTTTTTGCAAATATCTTTATTTTTCAAATTGCGTGATAGTAGGGCCACTCCCAATTTAGATAGAGGAGTTATTTCCGATTACAGTGATACCTAACATGTAGATATAAACCTCATTTTTTAAAATCTTTTTATTTTATCAATTTATCAACAGCTATTTATAAATAAGTAAGTGAACTTAAGGATTCTACCTTCATCTTGGGAATCACTGTAATCGGAAAAAAATCTTTTATCTAAATGTGACCTCATTATCATGCAATTTGAAAAACTAAAGATATTTGCAAAAAAGGCATTTTAAAAATTATAAATATTAATTTCTCAAAAACTTCCGAACGAATTTCGTAATTTATTTTACCTATTTTAATTATAAACCGGGAGATAGTGACAGAAAAATGGGAGTCATTTTTTACGGACGCGGAATGCCATACTAATCGAGTGGGGCTAAAAGCCCGCCATACTAACTTAAAGAGGTTATTTTTTTTAATTTTCCAAAACTATTTTTTACAGGTTCACATTTTTTCTAACTAATTATTTTTAAGCAGCCATTCACGAAATTCACCATGCCATACCGTTTCGACGGTTCTAAATAGTCGCCACACTGCCGCAAATAAGTCGATCATTTTACCACATCGAAACGATTTTTTACAGCCTATAATTTTTTTTACCAGATATATTATAAAATAAGAAATATAAATATGATTACGCCACCCGTGGTATGGGTCAAATAAGTACGATGTGATTAAAAAATTGTAGGATTTTTACGGAATTTCAATGATATTTTACAGTATGGCACGATTTGTTTCTGAAAATTCAAGGTGTAAAAACCGTAAATAAAATTTTTCAAATCTATATGTTGGGGAAATTTCTATTTTTCTCTTTTTAGAAATTAAAATTTATTTTAATTTACAACTTTTGAAGTTTTAAAATAATCAAAATGGTCTAATGTCTGGGTAATTTCAATCAGGGTGTGAAATAATTGGCTATTCAGACTATTTAATGTTGTTTTATTTACATAAAAGCTAACGTTTCGCCTGGCTTCGCCGGCATCTTCAGAGCTACAACAATAATACATAATTTAAAACAATGGTACACGTTAATTGATAAAATAAAAATTCTTTACAGGAACATTTTCTATACAAAGGCACAATGGTACACGTTAATTGATAGAACAAAATTTACAGGAATATTTTTATACAAAAGCACATAGGTATTATAACCTCACTCACCTTCAATGAGTCCTTAACAACAAAATCAATTTAAAATTATCTTTTACATTCATCCGTAACAATGATTATAAATAAGTGGGTAATTCTCGTTACAAGTTGTTAATCGAGAAATAATTAGTTTGTAATTATACAAAACCGCGCTGCAACTGTGACTGCTGTGAACCATTTGGAATCAACCATAGAACTATATTTGATAGAGCTACAAAGGGTTGATTGTAGAGTTGTGCCCAAACCTACAACGCGCATCATTGTACAATTACAAACACACTTAAAGTGACCTTTTTAAAAAATGTTAGGGAAAATTACATTTACATTATCAAGTGTTATCAACAACCTTAAAAGACATTAACAATTATATAACTTTTGACTATTTAATCAAATTACAGTATAGTGAGCTCAATCTTTCCGTGTCACATCTAAAATTAACACATTTGTTTTGTTGTATGTGAAGCATTTCACTAATATTACGTTTATAATAGTTATTTTCAATGTCCAATACTTTCACTTTACCGAAGTCAAAATTATGTTTGTTAGCAATTGAATGTCGTGCCAACGCAGTTAAACCTTCCACAGAAGTGTTAGGTTGTTTACAACTATTTTTGTGCTGTTGGATTCTTTTCTTTAAGTATTGTTTGGTCTGGCCGATATAACATAACTTACAATTAGAAAAGGGTATTTTGTATATAACATTCGATAGCATGGTTTGTGGTGTTTTATCTTTAAGTTTACTATAGATCTTATTAATTATACAATGACTTAACAATTAATAAGATCTATAGTAAACTTAAAGATAAAACACCACAAACCATGCTATCGAATGTTATATACAAAATACCTTGTTCTAATTGTAAGTTATGTTATATCGGCCAGACCAAACAATACTTAAAGAAAAGAATCCAACAGCACAAAAGTAGTTGTAAACAACCTAACACTTCTGTGGAAGGTTTAACTGCGTTGGCACGACATTCAATTGCTAACAAACATAATTTTGACTTCGGTAAAGTGAAAGTATTGGACATTGAAAATAACTATTATAAACGTAATATTAGTGAAATGCTTCACATACAACAAAACAAATGTGTTAATTTTAGATGTGACACGGAAAGATTGAGCTCACTATACTGTAATTTGATTAAATAGTCAAAAGTTATATAATTGTTAATGTCTTTTAAGGTTGTTGATAACACTTGATAATGTAAATGTAATTTTCCCTAACATTTTTTAAAAAGGTCACTTTAAGTGTGTTTGTAATTGTACAATGATGCGCGTTGTAGGTTTGGGCACAACTGTACAATCGGCTCTTTGTAGCTCTCTATCAAATATAGTTCTATGGTTGATTCCAAATGGTTCACGGCAGTCACAGTTGCAGCGCGGTTTTGTATAATTACAAACTAATTATTTCTCGATTAACAACTTGTAACGAGAATTACCCACTTATTTATAATCATTGTTACGGATGAATGTAAAAGATAATTTTAAATTGATTTTGTTGTTAAGGACTCATTGAAGGTGAGTGAGGTTATAATACCCATGTGCTTTTGTATAAAAATATTCCTGTAAATTTTGTTCTATCAATTAACGTGTACCATTGTGCCTTTGTATAGAAAATGTTCCTGTAAAGAATTTTTATTTTATCAATTAACGTGTACCATTGTTTTAAATTATGTATTATTGTTGTAGCTCTGAAGAAGCCGGCGAAGCCAGGCGAAACGTTAGCTTTTATGTAAATAAAACAACATTAAATAGTCTGAATAGCCAATTATTTCACACCCTGATTGAAATTACCCAGACATTAGACCATTTTGATTATCGTACAGTGGCAATGACTTTCTTGCACAAAATTCATACAACATATAATGACGAGATTTATAAGATGGTGAAAAAGCTGTTAAAAACGAACAAGAGAATAGCGTCGTGGCACAACAGGAAGATATTTCTATTAGAGTGCAGGAGAAATTCTGTAACCCCAGCACATATCATCAACAATATTGGTTGTATCAACGTACTGATGGGATCTGAACACCCTTTCCATAAGAAATTGGACAGAATAAGGATAACATTTATTAAGAAAATACTCAACACGGAGATAGATATAACTTCATGGGAATTGAACAACTTTAAAACAACGTTTAAGGATAATATGAGGTACTTACAGATAAATATAAACAACAATGATTTTTTTGTGTTACAATCTATGTTAAATAAGGACTTTGATACAAATTTTAAAAATTGTAAAAACACTAATATTAGAAAACTTGAAAAGCTTGTAAAAAGAAATGTAACGAACAATTTCGATATACAACCTGATTGGTTTATTAATACCACTAATGTGGACATCCCACAGAGGATTATGAATGTCATAGGTTTAGGTCCGAAGTTTAGTTTAGAACCGAACATAATACTAACTGTTAAGATTATTAAAGACTTAGAGTTCGCGGTTAATATCATTGAAGATATCAGTGATAAGGATAAAGATATCATAAGAGCGAGATGTGTTAATATCATTAGCAATGAGGTCAATAAATTTAATTTAACATCTAATTATAAGAGTAAAAATAACTTAAGCATTTATAATGACTTTATAAAAACCAAAGTATTTCTTAAAGATAAAACCAATCTAATAATAGTTAGATCTGATAAAGGGAACTGTACAGTAGCATTGGATAGTAAGGTTTATGACGATAAAATGAAGGATTTGATAAATGATACAAACGTTTATGTTAAACTCAAGTCTGATCCCACTCAAAAATTTCAAACTAAATCGAATAACATTGTCAAAAAGTTAGTCTTAGATGGAGATTTATCCACAATTCAAGGAAAAAAGATGATAATACATAATTGCAACTTTCCTAAAATCTACGGCCTCCCTAAGATCCACAAGGCCAATAATCCCTTAAGACCGGTAGTCTCCTGCATACAAACACCTTCAGTAGCTTTATCAAAACTATTCCATAAAGCACTAACGACATTTTCGTCATTATGCCGGTTTAAAATTATGAACTCTCACGCACTGATTAATGTTATAAAAGATTTTCATGTACCTGATGACCACATTATGGTATCTTTTGATGTCACATCTCTATTTACCAACATACCTAAAGATCTGGTCCTAGATATCATTAATGAGAAATGGGATGTGATCTCAAAATATACAGACATAGGTAGGATTAATTTTGTTACAATTATCAATTTTATTTTTGAATCCAGTTATTTCTCATATAACAACACATTTTACCAACAGCAGGATGGTATGGCAATGGGTAATCCAGCCTCACCTATCTTGGCTGAATTGGTCATGAACCATATTTTGAATAAAGCATGTGAACGTACACCTTTTGAGATACCTTTTATTAAAATATATGTTGATGACATTTTTATGTTACTTCCTAAAGATCAAGTAAATTTAACGAGAGATGTTTTTAATAATATACATAATAAGATTAATTTTACCTATGAAATAGAAAAAGACAATAAATTATCATTCTTGGATGTGTTATTGATCCGAACTGAGAATAATAACATAGAATATGATTGGTTTCGTAAAACGATTAATTCAAATCGTTGCTTAAGCTTTAACTCATTTCATCCATTATCTCAAAAAATAAGTATTATTAAGCAATTTAGAAACAAGATTTTAACCCTAAATCAAATATAATTTCACAAAGAAAACTTTAAAATCGCGAAAGATATTTTAATCAAGAGTCATTACCCGGTTAAGTTAATTAATAGTGTTTTTTACGGTAACAATATGAGAGAGAGTCCTAGTACAACAGTTAATGTTGAGAATAATATGGTTTATAGTAGATTTATTAACATACCTAGTATTAGTCAAAAAATACAAAAAATCCTAAAAGATTACAACATAAAATTAGCTCCGTACAATGACTTAACAATTAATAAGATCTATAGTAAACTTAAAGATAAAACACCACAAACCATGCTATCGAATGTTATATACAAAATACCTTGTTCTAATTGTAAGTTATGTTATATCGGCCAGACCAAACAATACTTAAAGAAAAGAATCCAACAGCACAAAAATAGGTGTAAACAACCTAACACTTCTGTGGAAGGTTTAACTGCGTTGGCACGACATTCAATTGCTAACAAACATAATTTTGACTTCGGTAAAGTGAAAGTATTGGACATTGAAAATAACTATTATAAACGTAATATTAGTGAAATGCTTCACATACAACAAAACAAATGTGTTAATTTTAGATGTGACACGGAAAGATTGAGCTCACTATACTGTAATTTGATTAAATAGTCAAAAGTTATATAATTGTTAATGTCTTTTAAGGTTGTTGATAACACTTGATAATGTAAATGTAATTTTCCCTAACATTTTTTAAAAAGGTCACTTTAAGTGTGTTTGTAATTGTACAATGATGCGCGTTGTAGGTTTGGGCACAACTGTACAATCAGCCCTTTGTAGCTCTCTATCAAATATAGTTCTATGGTTGATTCCAAATGGTTCACAGCAGTCACAGTTGCAGCGCGGTTTTGTATAATTACAAACTAATTATTTCTCGATTAACAACTTGTAACGAGAATTACCCACTTATTTATAATCATTGTTACGGATGAATGTAAAAGATAATTTTAAATTGATTTTGTTGTTAAGGACTCATTGAAGGTGAGTGAGGTTATAATACCCATGTGCTTTTGTATAAAAATATTCCTGTAAATTTTGTTCTATCAATTAACGTGTACCATTGTGCCTTTGTATAGAAAATGTTCCTGTAAAGAATTTTTATTTTATCAATTAACGTGTACCATTGTTTTAAATTATGTATTATTGTTGTAGCTCTGAAGAAGCCGGCGAAGCCAGGCGAAACGTTAGCTTTTATGTAAATAAAACAACATTAAATAGTCTGAATAGCCAATTATTTCACACCCTGATTTTAAAATAATGATAATTTATATACAGGGTAATTCATATTTATGTGCAAATCTCTCGGGTGGTGATTCCTTAGATAAAAATAAGAAAAAAGTTCATATAATCGTATGTCTGATTCCGCTTCCTAAGCGAGTTACAGCCCTTCAAAGGTGCTTACAGAGAAGAGGTTATTGAACATTATTTCAGAGTGGATACTAGTAATGCATTCAAATTTGGTATATCTCTTAATATGCATTGGACTCACGTCCTAGATTTTTTTGAATTTTTTTTATTGGTTCTATGTGGTATTTTAAGAGATCGTTGGAGGTAAAAACAATGGTAACTTTTTTAGTACTGCATTTTTATGACAGTTTTTTTCAAAATATCATTCTGTAATCAAATTTACACAAAAAAGGTGCTCTTATACAAATTCGATAGAATGAGCTATTTAAGAGAACAGTGCATCTAAAGATGTCCTTGTCGGGACTGTTGTCATAGCGAGTTTTTTAATGTACGAGTACAATAATTGACATATGAACGAGTTGCTTATTCTATTTTTTATAATTTGCGCAAAAATTAAATGAATTTGGAAATTATTCGACGTACAAATATTTCTTTATTTTTTAGCAGTTGGTGACAATGATTTCTTATTGAATCGTTGTTATAACAACAGAAAACATAGAAGTCTTGAAAGTGACAGTTTAATTTAAGGTTTCAATTTAAATTTTAAGTTGCAGATTTTTAATGTAAAACTAGTGATAAATTATCGTGTATCCTACAGTGCTGGAAAACCGAACCGGAACCGAACCCTGGAACCCCGAGAACCCCTTCAAAAATTGAAAACCGGAACCGGAACCCTAACCCTTAATCTAAAATTTTCGGAACCCGAACCGGAACCCTAACCCTTAATCTAAAATTTTTGGAACCTGAACCGGAACCGGAACCTTTTAAAAAATATTCGGTTTTGGGGTTCCAATTGTTACATCTTATCGACCACTTTATTCTTTATTTTCGGTCTAAAATTTTATTTTGATTCAGCTCGCACGTGCGCGTTTTCTTTTTATTGTGCGAGCAGATGCCAGATGTTTTTATTTTTCTTATAGTGAACGATTTTCGGGTACGACTCAGTCTCAACCTCAACTCAAAACCATAAAGAATAAGTTAGATTGTTTATAATTTAGAAGCTTGGAAGTGTTATATCAGTTATATTTATAAAGTGTAATAAATAAATTTGTAATAGTAAATTGCAAGGAAAAAAGGGTAAATCATTATACTAAATAGCTAAATACATATTATTTTTTATTTTATTGATTTTATAATTTATACTTTATACTGATGAGTAGTGGTGCATTTTTGTACAAGTAAAATAAAATGCAAATGCCGACCAAAAGTAAACATAAAAAACAACAATAGATCTGCAAAATTTTGGAACTTTTCTACAAAATATTTAAAATTTAATTGTTAACAACACATAACAAAATCAGAAAATTAATTAATAAAAATTATTATTAAATTAATAAATAATGAACTACAAATTAAATAAAAACTAGGTACTTGACATTAATGCTTAAAAAATATTAATAATGATGTTAGATTTGACATTAATAATAATATCATTTGCAGACATAATTTTCAAAACAAAAAATGAACAAAAGAAGTAGGGAACATCATCCTGTTCATGAATATTTTACGTATGATCCACAAACAAAAAAAAGTGAGTGCAAAATTTGCCAAAAAATTTTACAAGATAAACATGCTACAAACTTAATGAAGCACATTGAAGCATATCATCAAGCTGAATTTAATGAAATATCGACCAAAAGGAAAAAGATCGAAAACCAAACATCTACCAACTTCGGGTCTAACATGCAGCAGTCCCTAACGAACTTTATATCTGTGGAACAATCTGCTATTAAAATAAAAATGACACGGCAGCAATTACTAAATTCATGTGTTGAGTTAATTACAAAAAATGATAGACCAATAAAAGTAGTCGAAGATTCTGGATTTCGTAAGATAATAGATCCAATCTTAGCTGCATTTAAAGATATCACCATTAATAGACATAACATCAAAGATGAAATCCGAAATCAAGCTACAAACTTACGAAGAGATATTTCGGTTAAAATGAAAAACAAACTTCTTTCTTTAAAAATGGATACCGCTTCGAAACTAGACAGGAGTGTACTAGGAATTAATGTGCAGTATATTGAAGATAAAAAAATTTGTATCAAATGTTTAGGTGTTATTGAAATTAAAACAAAATCCACCAGTAACCATTTACTGAAAATCGTCAAAGATGTTTTGGATACCTATAATATCGATTTTGGCCAAATATACAAAATAACAACCGATAATGGAAGCAACATGTTAAAATGTACAAAACTATTATTAGACATGCAAATTGAAACTAATAACATTGATGAACTGGAGTATGAAAATGATATTTTCGAAGATGAACTTACCGGTACAAGAATTGAGGAAAACAAAAATGAAATATTAAATAATTTGCGTGATGTTCAAAATTCGGGATTGGTAGAAACTGTGCGATGTGCATCTCACACATTTCAGTTGGCTATTAAAGTATTTTTAAAAAAGAGTAATACTGATCACATTATTGAAAAAGTAAGAAATGTTGTAAAAAAATTACGCACTCCATCATTTATAGCTCTTATTAAAAAGGATAAACTTAACAAGCCTATACTTGATTGTCCTACAAGATGGAATTCAACGTATATGATGTTAGATAGATTAAAATGTTTAAAAGAATTTTGCACAATAATGGAAGATTCTTTTCCAGATTTAAAAATTTCGGATCAATATTGGATTGAAATACATAATGTATTGGAAGTTTTGAACCCTTCGTATTTATTCTGCAAACAATTACAACTAGAACAAATAACACTAAGTGAATTTTATGGCTACTGGATAAAATGTAAATTAAATCTTTCAAAAATTAATTCAACGTTGTCAAAACTTCTTCACGATGCAATGACTGAAAGAGAAAATTACATTTTTATAGATCCGTTATATAGTTGTGTATTTATTGATCCTAGATACCAAGTGCTGCTAAATAAAGAAGAAAAAGAAAGGGCAAAAACACATTTGATTAATATTTTTTCATATACACAGTGCCTAAAATCAAAAAACCAGAACAATTGTGAACAAGTTCAAGGAACAAGTGCAAATACTGCAATTTCTAGAAGAAATCTACAATCATCACATTTTCCAGAAGTTGCTGAAGACGAATTTGAAATTCTGTTGCAAGATAAAGAAAATTCTAGAACGTTGATAAATTCAGCTCTGAAATTATCATCAAACAAAATAGATATTAAATTAATATTAGAAGATTTTGAAAAAATTCAAAGAATCCCCCAAACTGCAAATATTTTTATTTTCTGGGACGAAATTAAAACTAATTTTCCAATATTATATGCTATCTTGCTCAAACAATTTTAGCTGTACCTGCATCTCAGGTATCAGTGGAAAGAGTATTTTCATCATTTAATTACATATTTTCTGACAAACGAAATAGTATTGACGGCGACCTCTTAAATGATATTTTAATTTTAAAACTAAATTAAAATTAAAGGAAAAGCCTATCTAACCTTTTTTAAAAATTATTTTTATTTTTGACCAAGTATTTAAAATTTAAAAGTTAAAAGAATAACTTGTTTGCTAAAATTGTTGTAATATAAATATAAAATACTTAATAATTATTCTAGTCAGAATCATTATTATTTGTTATTTGAATTGTTTTTACTTATGTGTATTAAATGATATAGATTTATTTATAATTTTATATAATTTTTTTAATTACACACCCTAAATCTTTATAGATATATTTTGTAACGAAATATTTGTAAATTTTTATTTTTGTATCATAAAAAAATATAATTTAAAATATAAAATTTCAGTTGAGAATATTTTCATTTTTAATTAACTTCCAGAACATAAACCGGTATTTTGTGGAAACAAACTCCGGAACCGGGGTTCCAATTTTATTTCCGAACCGGAACCGAACCCTGGAACCCCGGTTCCAAACTTTTTATTTTGGAACCTAACCCGGAACCGAACCCTTTCATTTTTTTTAATGGAACCTAACCCGGAACCGAACTCTTTCATTTTTTTTTAATGGAACCGAACCCAGAACCGAACCCTTCGAAAATTTTCCGGGTTTTCCAGCACTGGTATCCTACCAGATATTCCGAAAATTGCAAAAAAATAGTAAGACCTTAATTTTTGATAAATCTTGAAATATTTTCACAAAAATTAATACCACATATTTGACTTTTCTTATTTGACAATTAAATTTAAAGATTATTTAATTTAATTTTTGTTGGAAATTAATTATTTAAAAGGAGTGAGGAATTATTCTGTATCCTACCAAAAATTTAGGAGACATATAAAACATAGCAAGTACTTTAAATCTTGAAATTTATTTACGATAATCAATACCACAAATTTGACAGATCAATGCTACCCAATGCTACCAACTTCGTAAGCGGGTGCTATAATGATTGCGCTATGGCCAATTATGGTTTCGCTAGCGGTGTTTTAAAAGGAATATTATAGACGCAAATTATAAAATATATATTTATTAAGATGAATAAAAAACGATGATTGGCTTTGCGGACAAATTTATTGTTCTCAACTTACAACATGAGCTAACGTTTCGGTTACACTCGTAACCTTCTTCAGAGCTAAAATTATAATATATATTACAATCATTTACAATACACTATTAAAAATAAATTAAAACAATTAACAATATACATTCGATTTATTTTTCTCCTTTATTTTTACATAAAATCACTCACCTATAATGTGTCACATTGAACAATTGGTCAAAATTAAAATTAAAATCATCGTAAGTATGAGCTGGTATGAACAACTATAAAAAACTATAAAAACCATGAACTAACAATGGTAACTGAGACAGCTTAGGATGTTAAGATTACTAAGTATTTGCTGCTTAATGAATCGCGATAAATTAACCGAGCATGTGCTTGGCACTTAACCTAGAATATATCCTTCATTAGTAAGTGCAGCAACGTTGCCAGCTTAGTAACACGGTTGTCATTACCACATAGAGTGATATATTCATAAAATAAACTTAAACCATACACAGGGTGTCACAACCAAACAAATATGTAATTTAACTTACAACATTATTTTTAATGTTTTTTTAATTGTTTTTTGGACTGATCATTTATTGTTGAAAGAATATTACAGTAAATTGAGCTTAACTTTTCTGTATCGCACCTGAAATTTACACAGTTGTTGGTTTTTATGAATAACATTTCGCTAATTAGTTGTCTTCACAATCAACGATCTCTACTTTGTCAAAATTGAAATGATGTTTTTTGGATATTACATGTTGACATAGGGCAGTTACACCTTCAGTTTGTGTTTGTAAGTTATTACAGCTCAATTTGTGCTGTTGAATACGTTTATATAGGTACTGTTTGGTCTGCCCTACGTAACAAAGTTTACAGTCACTACAAGGGATCTTGTAGATCACATTAGACATTAGTTTTGTTTCCGTTTTGTCTTTTAATCTAGTATAGATACTGTTAATGGTTAACGCATTATATGGTGCTAAGTTAATATTATAATCCAGAAAAATCTTTTTCAGCTTCGGGGTAATATGTGGTATATTAACAAACTTTGAATATGTTAGATTATCATTATTAGGTTTAATTCTTTCTACGTAACTTGAGCTATAGAATATGTTGTTTATTAATTTAATGGGGTAACCATTGTTTTTTAGAATGTTCTTGGCTATTAAGAAATTTTCCTTGTGAAACTTCTTATGACTTAAGGTTGTTATTTTATTTTTAAATTGTTTGATAATACCTATTTTCTGTGACAATGCATGACATGAATTAAAATTTAAACATCTATTTGCATTTATGACTTTTCTGTACCAGTTGATGTCAATGGAACCACTTTCTGTTCTCGTCAATAGCAAATCCAAGAAGGGTAAACTACCGCCTCTTTCTAGTTCACATGTAAATTTAATTTTACTATTAATGTTGTTGAAAAAATTTAAAGTGAAATCAACTATGTCCTCTGGCAACATTAATAAAATGACATCTACATATATTTTAATCAATTTTGTTCAATGTGACACATCATAGGTGAGTGATTTTATGTAAAAATAAAGGAGAAAAATAAATCGAATGTATATTGTTAATTGTTTGAATTTATTTTTAATAGTGTATTGTAAATGATTGTAATATATATTATAATTTTAGCTCTGAAGAAGGTTAAGAGTGTAACCGAAACGTTAGCTCATGTTGTAAGTTGAGAACAATAAATTTGTCCGCAAAGCCAATCATCGTTTTTTATTCATCTGACTATCCCGGACGTTACCTTATCTCTCTATTATCATATGGCAATATGTCGTTCTTGGACAGAATTCATAATGTATATTGTTACAACCTGTGTGTGTTGTGTGCATAGTGTGCGTAGAAACAAGCGACGGGTACGAGTTTGACAAGTGTTCTTCAATACATAAAATAAATACAGTTTAAGTTGTGTCCTGCGTTTCTCTGTTTCCTCATACAGTGTTTCAGGATTACAACAGTGGCGACGAGGATTTTTTTTTTAATTTGAGATAGACATTGAATTACAATATTTTTTTTTCCACGCGAGTGTAAACGTAACGTAAAAACCTGTGCGACATGGATAAAGAGACGAAAGATTTTCTCGCAGCAATATTGAAACAGTCTGATGATCGTTTTCAACATTTAGCAGAACAAGCTCGACGTAACGAAGAACAATTAGCAGAACAAGCTCGACGTAGTGATCAACGAATCGCAGAACTCGTGGCTCAACCCGCTCCGAAACAAAGAAATCCTCAAGCGGACAACCAAACGGCTGCGCCAGTGTCCACCCTTTTTAAGCAGCTGTCCGATCGCATGAGTATTTTCACTTACTGCCCAGAAGACAACCTGACTTTCGACCGGTGGTATACCCGGTACCAAACGATTTTTGAGCAAGATGCCGCCGCCTTATCGACTGCACAGAAAGTCAGCTTGTTGACCGAAAAACTTACAGATAAGGATTTTCAAAGTTTTGCTGACAGGATCCTTCCCGATACCAAGGTAACAATTACATTCGACCGAACAGTCAAGGTGCTGAAAGGAATTGCTGAAAGGAATTGCTGAAAGGAATTGCTTTTTGCACTACGTTACCAATGCCTGCGCCTTGCAGTGGAACCAGGTGAGAGCTACGATGACTACACGAATCGCGTTAACGTGAAGTGCGAGAAATTCAGCATTGCCGATTGTACGGCAGAAGACCTAAAGGTGTTGATGTTTATGATTGGGCTGAACAAACCAGAACATTCCGTCGTACTCGAGAAACTGCTTGTGAAGTTAGAAGACATCGAGATAGCGCGTTCAGCAGCAGTAAACCCAGCAACCGTACCCAAGCTGAAGCTCAGCGATGTCTGCACCCTTGCAAAACGACTCACAGACCTTAAATTTGAGAAATCGATGGTCCAGCAGCAGGAGAATAAAACCGAGATTCTCTGGACACAGAAAAAGCGTCAGCAAACGCCAACAACCATGCACAAAAGTGATAACTAGCGTGCCAAATCGCGAGATGATTCCAGTGTTCCACCAAATCCTTGCAGTTTCTGTGGAGATCTGTACTGGCACAGGGACTGTCCTTACCGTGAAAAGGAGTGCTCAATATGCAACGCAAGGGGTCACAAGGCTGGTCACTGTGCTTCAGCAATAAGTTTTTTTCAACGTTCCCGTTCGCGTTTCAATCGAAAATCCGTCCGACGACAAAGTTTTGCAGTTAACGCCGCATCACTCTCAACTCGCAAGTATGTTGAACCATCGATAGACAGCAAGAAACTTCGCCTTCAACTAGACTCTGGCTCCGATTGGACGATTATTTCCGAATCCAATTGGAAAGCAATCGGTGCACCGACACTCACAAAGTGTGAAGAGCAGGCAATCAGCGTATCCGGCGACCAAGTTCACATGCTCGGTAAATTTACAGCTTGTCTGAAGCTGTACGATCGGGAGGATACTGGTCCATGTTATGTCGCGAAATCTGATCTGAACGTACTTGGGAGCGACTGGATGGAGGCACTTGATCTCTGGAACGTTCCCATCTCAAGCGTCTGTAACAGTATCAAGCTCAACAATGCGTCGCAGCTCGGACAAGAAGTAAGAGAGAAATTTCCGACCCTTTTCGACGACTCGCTAGGCCTCTGCACCGAAAAGGCATCCCTCACTCTCATTCCAAACGCGAAACCAATCTTCCGCAGAAGCCGTCCGGTACCGTTCGCAGCGATGGAGCCCATTGAAAACGAGCTGAAACGCTTGCAGCATTTAGGCGTTATCAGCCCTATCCGTTACTCCATTTACGCCGCACCAATTGTCGCCGTCAAGAAGAAGGATGGTCGTGTGAGAATTTGCGCCGACTACTCGACTGGACTCAACGACTCGCTGGAACCAGAACAATTTCCGTTACCAACGCCAGACGAAATCTTTGCGCAAATGTCGCCGTACAAACAATTCAGCAAGATCGATTATCAGATGCTTTCCTGCAAATCGAGCTCGACGATCTTTCCAAGCAGCTCTTGACGATCAACACGCACTGTGGACTTTTCCAAGTAAATCGCCTCCAGCCGGGAGTAAAGCCGGCACCCGGAATTTTTCAAAGATTGGTCAGCAGACTAATGGCAGGACGGTCATTCACGGCGGCAGAAAAGAACTACCCACAAATTCAACGGGAAGCTTTGGCCCTTACTTTCGCTCTTAAAAAGTTTCACCGTTATGTGTACGGGCGAAAATTTGAACTCCAGACTTATCACCAACCGCTGCTTGCTATCTTCGGAGGAAAAAAAGGCATTCCGGTTCATACAGCAAGCCGCCTCCAGAGATATGCGTTGATTCTGCTTGCGTACGATTTCGATATAAAATACGTAAATACGAAGAGTTTTGCGTACGCTGATTTTGTCTCGCGTCTCATTAGCCAGCATGAATTACCTGATGAAGAAGTTATCATCGGAATTGTTGGGAGTGTAAGCAAGGAAGATGCTCAAATATCTGCGTCGGATGGAAGGATTTCAATTGAGAAAATGATCTCCGAGAGCACCACAGGATGTTTTGCAATAGACACTGCAGGTACGCTTCCAATTACTTTTGAAGCGATCCAGGAAGAAACCAGAGCAGACGAATCACTAAGTAAAATTGTCGAGTACATCTAGAATGGGTGGCCGCACAAGAGCGAACAAATTCAAGATGCCGAAGCCAAGGACTATTTCCCGCGGCGAGACTCGCTCATTGTTATCCGCGGATGCATTTTTTTCGGTGACAGAATCGTTGTTCCAAGGCGTTATCGGAAGGAGATCCTGAAGGAGCTTCATCAAGGGCACCCAGGCGTCGAAAGAATGAAGCTTTTGGCGCGGCAGAAGGTTTCATGGTCAGCGATAGACGACGACATCGAACGATCGGTGCGCGCCTGTTCTGATTGCGCGACAAACAGCTCAACGTCGATTAAAACGACGCTCCGGTCCTGGCCCATGCCAGGAGGACCGTGGCAGTGTATCCATGTCGACTACGTCGGTCCGGTAAATAACTTCTGGTACTTTGTGATCATCGATGCATTCACGAAATGGCCAGAAGTCTTTAAGATGACGAGCACGACAGCCAAACAAACTATCGAGCGACTAGAGGAAGTTTTCTCTCGGCACGGGTTGTGCAACACAATCGTCTCGGACAACGGCCCCCAGTTCACTTCCGAGCAGTTTAAGTTTTTTTGTAAAAAGAACGGAATCGAGCACATTACGACAGCTCCGTATCATCCGCAGTCCAACGGCCAAGCAGAGCGATTCGTCCAGACACTAAAACAGGGACTAATCAAGCTTGGCAAAGAAGGGGACGCCAATGAAGTCCTCCGCAAATTCCTGCAGACGTATCGCTCAACTCCAAGCTACAACCTCGGAATGAAATCTCCTCATGAATTGATGACCAATCGACAAATGAAATCGAAACTCGACTTGCTGAAGCCAATTTCCAACGGCACCATCCAACGTAATACAAAAATGGAACAACAGTTTAATTACCATCATGGGGCCAAGGCAAGAAGTTATGAAATTGGCGACAAGGTTTTTGTGAAATGTTTTTCAATAATCAACAAGTGGAAATGGGTGGAAGGAGAAATCTTGCACAGGTACGGAACCGTCAACTATGTTGTGCAAACAAATGTTCGAATTATTAAAGCTCATGCAAATCAATTGAAGAGACGATTCACATATCTCAACGGTGGCAACAATATATTGCTGGACACATTCAATCTTTTCCAACCCGTGCACGAAGATGTAGAACCAGAGATCACTCCAGATGTAGAACCAGAGATCACTCCAGAGTCCGACAATGAACCTGACAACGGGTCCGACGACGCGTCTGTTCCAGAACAAGATAATGATAATTTTGACAATTATCAAGCCCCAATGCAGATTCCAGCAGCACCCAGGCGAACGCAACGAGCAACTGCCGGTATTCCACCGACTTATCTGAGGGATTATGTGCATTCAGCGGAATAAGCAAAGTGTTATAAACTGTCATTTATCTTTCCACAATTCCTGTATTATGTATGTGTTTATTTTTTAAAAACGGGGAGAAATGTTACAACCTGTGTGTGTAGTGTGCGTAGAAACAAGCGACGGGTACGAGTTTGACAAGTGTTCTTCAATACATAAAATAAATACAGTTTAAGTTGTGTCCTGCGTTTCTCTGTTTCCTCATACAGTTTTTCAGGATTACAACATATATGGAGATCAACTAAACAATAACACGAACAAAATATTAAAAATTAACAAGAAGATAGTAAGATTACACAACAGGAAGGTTTTTTTGCTGGAATGCAGGCGATTGAATGTCACTCCAAAACATATAATCAGTAATATAGGATGTATCAACACCTTAATGAACTCAAAACACCCTTTTCATCACAGGATCGAAAGAATTCAGCTGGTATTCACCAACAAGATTTTGAACGTAGAGATAGACATCACTTCGTGGGAACTAGAGGAAGAGAAAAAAGAAAAAGATGTGATAATGAGGTTTTTAATAGAGCGTTGTCAATATAACGATTTGTATATATTAAATTCCATGTTAAACAAAGACTTTAAACTTATATTTGACAAATATAAGAATAATAATATTAAGAAACTCAATAATCTTAAATTAAATACTAGGTCACATGTTTATAACACACAGCCAGGTTGGCTTATTAATGTTAGTGATAAAATCATTCCTAATAACATCATTGATATTTTAAGTTTAGGACCCAAGTTCAGTGATATTTCACCAATCACAATTATTAAAGACCTGGAATCTGCAATTAATAAGTTAGATACCAAATTTGACAATGTTAAAGATAATATAAGAGCCAAATGTACCAATGTAATCACGAACGGTTTATATAAACCACACCACAGGTCAAAAATTAATAATAATAATATTTGTAATGACTTCAATATAGCTAAAAACTATCTTAAAAAGAATAAAGATATTATCGTAGTACGCGCGGATAAAGGTGGTAGTACTGTAATTATGGACGAGGATATGTATATGCATAAGATGTTAGAACTTCTTAATGACTCTTCGGTTTATTGAGAACTTAAATCGAATCCTACAAGTAAATACCAAACCATGTCAAATAACATTGTAAAGAAATTGATCAATGATAACAATATATCTCCAGTTCAGGGAAAAACGTTAATTCGACATAATTCTAATTGTCCTAAAATTTATGGACTCCCAAAAATACATAAAATAAATAATCCACTAAGACCTGTGGTGCCTTGCATACAAACACCTTCGGTTAATTTAGCCAAATTAATTCATACACCTTTACTAGAGTTTACATCTCTCTACCCGTTTAAAATAAAAAATTCCCTCGAACTGGTAAATGTATTGAACAATTTTGATGTTACTAGGGACCACGTTCTGGTATCTTTTGACGTCACCTCTTTATTTACCAACATTCCCCAAGAGTTAGTCATTGACATCATCAATACTAATTGGGATTGCATTTCACAAAATACTAACATTAGTAGAACCAACTTTGTCCATATTATTCAATTTATTTTTGAGTCTAGTTATTTTGTGTTCAAAGGTAAATTTTTCAAACAAAAAGATGGCACAGCCATGGGAAATCCATCTTCACCCGTTTTGGCTGAAGTAGTCATGAATCATGTATTAAGTATTCTTTTTAAGATCCCCTTGATAAAAATATATGTAGATGACATTTTATTAATATTGCCAGAGGACAAAGTTGTTTTCACTTTAATTTTTTTCAACAACATTAATAGTAAAATTAAATTTACCCTTCTTGGATTTGCTATTGACGAGAACAGAGAGTGGTTCCATTGACATCAACTGGTACAGAAAAGCCATAAATGCAAATAGATGTTTAAATTTTAATTCATGTCATGCATTGTCACAGAAAATAGGTATTATCAAACAATTTAAAAATAAAATAACAACCTTAAGTCATGAGAAGTTTCACAAGGAAAATTTCTTAATAGCCAAGAACATTCTAAAAAACAATGGTTACCCCATTAAATTAATAAACAACATATTCTATAGCTCAAGTTACGTAGAAAGAATTAAACCTAATAATGATAATCTAACATATTCAAAGTTTGTTAATATACCACATATTACCCCGAAGCTGAAAAAGATTTTTCTGGATTATAATATTAACTTAGCACCATATAATGCGTTAACCATTAACAGTATCTATACTAGATTAAAAGACAAAACGGAAACAAAACTAATGTCTAATGTGATCTACAAGATCCCTTGTAGTGACTGTAAACTTTGTTACATAGGGCAGACCAAACAGTACCTATATAAACGTATTCAACAGCACAAATTGAGCTGTAATAACTTACAAACACAAACTGAAGGTGTAACTGCCCTATGTCAACACTTAATATCCAAAAAACATCATTTCAATTTTGACAAAGTAGAGATCGTTGATTGTGAAGACAACTACCACAAACGGTTAATTAGCGAAATGTTATTCATAAAAACCAACAACTGTGTAAATTTCAGGTGCGATACAGAAAAGTTAAGCTCAATTTACTGTAATATTCTTTCAACAATAAATGATCAGTCCAAAAAACAATTAAAAAAACATTAAAAATAATGTTGTAAGTTAAATTACATATTTGTTTGGTTGTGACACCCTGTGTATGGTTTAAGTTTATTTTATGAATGTATCACTCTATGTTGTAATGACAACCGTGTTACTAAACTGGCAACGTTGCTGCACTTACTAATGAAGGATATATTCTAGGTTAAGTGCCAAGCACATGCTCGGTTAATTTATCGCGATTCATTAAGCAGCAAATACTTAGTAATCTTAACATCCTAAGCTGTCTCAGTTACCATTGTTAGTTCATGGTTTTTATAGTGTTTTATAGTTGTTCATAGCAGCTCATACTTATGATGATTTTAATTTTAATTTTGACCAATTGTTCAATGTGACACATCATAGGTGAGTGATTTTATGTAAAATAAAGGAGAAAAATAAATCGAATGAATATTGTTAATTGTTTTAATTTATTTTTAATAGTGTATTGTAAATGATTGTAATATATATTATAATTTTAGCTCTGAAGAAGGTTACGAGTGTAACCGAAACGTTAGCTCATGTTGTAAGTTGAGAACAATAAATTTGTCCGCAAAGCCAATCATCGTTTTTTATTCATCTGACTATCCCGGACGTTACCTTATCTCTATATTTATTAATTTATTTATATTTTATTTTCACTGAAATAACGCTGAAATCAAATCACATTACCTAAGTTTTTAACTTGACAGTTCCAACCATAGAAGTTTTACCTCCAAAAATGCATAGAGCCGACCGATAGAGGCGCTGATCGCAATTATTCGCTCGCCGCGTATACTTACAAAAAAATTCCAAAACACATAGTACAAAAATATCCTAAGTCTTGGGCAGTTGGTAGGTCTGAAAATGGTTGGATGACTGGGGAGTCTTTCTTCGAATATATTGTGAATATTTTTTACTCATGGCTGATCGAAAATAATGTTCAAATGCCTATAATACTCTATGTTGATGGTCACACCAGCCATCTCACTATGCAGCTGAGCGAGTTTTGTTCTAAAAACCAAATTGTTCTAATAAGTCTATTTCCCAACTCCACTCATATATTGCAGCCTTTAGAGGTTGCAGTATTTCTTCCCCTAAAGGTGGAGTGGAAAAAGGAAGTTTTAAATTTTAGAATGAAAAATGGTGGTCCATAACATACAAAAGCTTAAAAATGTATTGGACAATATGCTAGATAAACTGCCAAAAATTATTAAAAACGGGTTTCGCACATCAGGCTTACATCCACTAGAACCAAATAATATTAATTTTGAAGTTTTTCAAAACAGGAAAAGAAATTCCTGAATTTACGAACGAAAACAAAAGGGAAAAAGAAGAGGCATATAAATTCTTACAATTTTTTGAAAAGCTTAATAAAGGTAAAATTGCATCTTTTCAATCTTCTGGGAATATTTGGCAGGGCAACATAGAGGACACCAGTTTATTTTATTTTTGGAAAACACTACGTAATAAAATTGAAACCTTTGAAGAAAACTTAATTGAAAGTGTAGTATCAAAAAATAGTTTGGAAAGCTTAGGACAGGAAATGCATCGCCTAGAATCAGAAGAACATACAGATATTAATGATACTTCTTTCATTGTAAATATTTATGATGAAATCGCAGAAACGAGAGTAATATTAGGTCTTGAACCCGATTTTGAAAACTCTTTAGAATTACAATTCAATGGTTTTCCAGTTGATAATTTCAATGATATAACCGCAAGTAATATTGATGTTGATGTACTATTAAACAGCTTAATATTATCCGAAAAAAATAAAAATTCGACAACTGATCAGATTCCAAAACAAAATTTAGAAAATCAAATTTTAAATAATGGTAAAACAGTTTCGGACAATATTAATTACTCTACTACAGTTCCTGATATAATATTACGCACACCTTCCAAAAATTTTGAAATAAACGATAACTGAATAATTAAAGACGTTTCCGAAAAAGAAAACATTCCAGACATTCCAACTCCATTTAAAAAAGCTTTCTTTGGAATCATGACACAAAAGAGAGAATTTGTAAAAGAAAACCTAGAGATTAAATACCATCTGTAGCATCATCAACTGAATGGTAAAATTATCATAAATTGAAAGAAGAAAAAAAGAACAATGAATTAAAGGAAAAGGAATTTAAAAAACAGGAAAGATTAGAAAACCAAAAAAAGGAACAATCTTTAAAAGTAAATAAAAAAAACCAAAGAAAAAAAACTCAAGAGGAATCTGATTCTGAAGCCGATTGCTCTTCCAAAAGTACAACAGATATGGACTTGCCAACTGAAATTGACATTGGAGATTATGTCGTTATCAAATACGATGAATCCTTCTTTCCAGGACTGGTTATAGGTATTGTTGAAGAGAAGAATGAAAAAGAATACTCTGTAAAGGCATTGATGAGAAGTAATCGTAATTGGAAATGGCCCAAACCAGATGACATTTTAAATTACAAGAAAGAAGATTTAGTTTTAAAATTGGCTAAAGCAAAACTTATTAATAAAAGAGGACTGTACGAAGTACCTGAAATGTTAAATTTATAATTCCCTGCACAGAAATAGTTTGTGCTCTATTAAGTACTTAAATATTTAATTTTACATATTTACTGTTTAACATATTTTCGTGATGATTATAATAATACTTTGTTTTTATTTTATATAAAAAATATTTGTTGCGTTTTCTAAACTATTTTTTAATTATTTCTATTAAAATATTTAATATTGTTTTCTTATAGTTGGTGGAAATGAAACTAGGGCCACCCCTGGCATTTCTTTATTTATGGAAATAAAAAATTAAAATTTTAGTATATTATATGATCTAAGAAAACAAATCTTATGGATCGAATAAATTTTTAATTTTACTTCCGGTTTATCAGGAAATGGCATCCACTTTCTTATTTTAAATATAACCCCCTGATTTATTCTACGTAAAATCAAACATTGGTTGATTTTAAGTATGTTTATGACAAAAAAATATTTTTTTTCAAAACTTTGAGAAAAAATTTGAATTTTTTTTTGGTAAGAAATTTGAGTAAAACCTACAAAAACTATTTTTAAATGACACATGTAAAAATAAATTGATCTGTAATGGTAGAAACCAAACGAAGATCTGTAATATTTTAAAAAATAAATAAAAAAAAATTTAAAAATGAACTCTTTAAACATCATAGTTAATAATAGTGAATTAGTAAGTAGAATAAAATTAATAAAATAACGTTGAATAATCGTATAAATTTGTGTAGAGGATTAATGCATTATACAATACTGGGTTCCCACGTGAATTTTGGGAGGTTAATGTATCCAAGGTGTTCGCACAAAATAAAATTGACAAAAGAGAAACAAGACTAATGAAAGGTAATTTAATAATTGAAAAAAATTTTTAATTATTTGTATGTAAATGTATTAGTTATAAGTTTTTTTAAAATATGTTAATTGTTCATAATTGGTGTTAAATTTTAGCTCTGATGAAGAAATAAAATATTTCGAAACCGGTCAGCTATAATTAAAAGAGTTTCTTTTTTTAAACTGTCCTATCTTACCCGATATTAAAAATATCTGACAATCTATTGACAATAATAACATATACAGGACAAAAAGAACTTGGGAAATTATTAATTATGGGTTTTTTCAATGACATCGAAGCAACCTATGGCATTAACACCAAAAATTATCTTAAGGAATGGTATACATGGAACCATAAATTAGTATCAAAACAAAACAACAACAAATTTTTAAGAAGATGTAAGAAAGAAGAGATATTCCCACCACATATCACGAATAACTCAAAATGCATTTTTAGCATTTTACCTAATAATACACCATTCGAAAACTTGGCTCAGAAAATTATAAAAAATTTCAAGAAAGGAATTCTGGCACTGGAATTAAAAATTACCTATCATGAAATAAACCACATCAAAAAGGAAATAAAACGTATAAAAGAACACCTTAAAACAATTTTACCTAATGAAATACTAAACAAATTTGAGTGCATTGAAAGGGATAAGAAAAGTAGATTGAATAAAAAATTAAAAAAGATACAAATCACCAAAATTGATAAGATCAAAGACAAACACCGAACAAATATCAAAATACAAGATAATTGGATTGTAAATCTAACAGAAGTACAACTACCTAAAGAAGTGAACAATATACTGGCTCTGGGACCAAAATTCGCATTAGAACCTGAAAAACATGAAGAACCATTACAACAAGTGATAATAGACTTAGAGTACATTATAGAAAACCAAGAAGTCATAAAAGAAGAAAAGAACAACATAAGACTGGCAGCAACTAACATCATTACCAACCACATTATGAAGAATGATAATCAACAGAAAAGGTTTAAGGACCTAAACGAAGACTTCGAAACATCAAAATCATTTCTTAAAAAGAATAAGGACATAATTGTTACAAGATCTGACAAAGGAAACAAAACAGTCATTATGAAAAAACAAGAATATTTGGAAAAACTTAGCATTATGTTCAATGAAGAAGACGTATATGATAAATTAAATAAAGACTCACTTAATAGTATTCAAACAAGAACTAACAACCTAATTAAGGAAATGGTGGACAGAAAATGTATCAGTGAAAAGGAAGGTAAATACTTAAAAACCTATAACTCAGTAACACCACGTGCCTATGGTTTACCAAAAACACACAAAGATATTAATAATATTAAAATGAGACCTGTAATTAGCTCTATAAATTCACCAACCTATAAGTTGGAAAAATACATTGTAAGCATTTTAAATAATATCATTCCTAATCTAGATTTCAATATTAAAAACACGTACGAATTTGTAAATGACATTAAACATATTAAGGTCCCAGACAATTACATGTTAGCATCACTAGACGTAACTTCACTCTTCACTAATGTCTCTAAGGAGTTAGTAATTAAAGGGATTGAACAAAAATGGGAATATTTAGAGAAACATACAAAAATTCATAAAGACTTGTTTTTAGACATAATTGAATTAATTTTTAGCACTAAAACTTTTAGATTTAACGGAAATATTTACCAACAAAAGCTTGGGACGGCTATGGGACACCCAACCTCCCCAATCTTCTCAGCCATAGTTATGGATGAATTAATTAAATCTTGCATAAATAAACTAAATGTCAAACCTACTTTTTTAAAGATTAATGTAGACGATATTATCACTTGTATCCCAAAAGAACCGATGTATTTAGAAACAATGTTAGATATTTTTAACAGTTATGACAATAATTTAAAATTCACTCATGAAATTGAAATTGATAAGAAAATCCCATTCCTAGATATACTTTTGTACCATGACTCAGAAGGAAACATAAAAACGGATTGGTATCGCAAAGCTCTAGCTTCTAATAGAATAATTAATTACTGTTCAAATCATAAGCTTAATCAAAAACTTGCATTAATTAAGAGCTATAAAGTCAAAATAGACAGACTATGTCATGAAGATTTCAAAGAAACTAGCCTTAAGATAGCTAAGGACATTCTTATCGAAAACAACTATCCAATACATATTATAAATAAATACTTGTATAACAAGAAGAAAGATAACAATAATATTCCCCACATCAATGACACAAATGATACTAACAACCCAGTTACCAAGAAGTATGTAAAACTACCACTAATTAACCAACTTAGCTCAAAACTCAACAAGTTACTAACTAACAAATTTAAACACCTACAAATAGTGAATTATAACAATAAGACAGTAGCAAAACTTTTCTCTTCACTAAAGGATCCACAGATCAAAGATTTTAAAAACAACCTTGTCTATAAAATTAATTGCAAAGACTGCTCAAAATGTTATATTGGACAAACCAAAAATTGGTTAAAAAATAGAGTGAACACGCACAAAAATGACTGTAAAGACGTGAAAAATACTGAAAAAACTGCCCTAGCCAATCATGCTATACAAAACAAACACAACTTCGACTTTGACATTAAAAACGTTAATATTCTTGGATACGAACAAAACTTACAAAAAAGACTTTTGCTTGAATCAATAGAGATAAACAAACACAAAGACTCAGTTAATTTAAGAAGCGATACCAATAATTTAAATATAATTTATAGTAATGTTTCAAATAAAATTAATAGATAGTTTTAGAATAAATAAGTATGTATGGTAGCATAAGTTAAATTTTAATTTTTAAATAAATCGAATTTAACCAAAATATTAATAATAATAGAAATAAATTTATGTAATGTAAATGCAACTTGTGTTGCACATTGAGCAAGCAAATGACACATGTAAAAATAAATTGATCTGTAATGGTAGAAACCAAACGAATATCTCTAATATTTAAAAAAAAAAAATAAAAAAAAATTTAAAAATTAACTCTTTAAACATCATAGTTAATAATAGTGAATTAGTAAGTAAAATAAAATTAATAAAATAACGTTGAATAATCGTATAAATTTGTGTAGAGGATTAATGCATTATACAATACTGGGTTCCCACGTGAATTTTGGGAGGTTAATGTATCCAAGGTGTTCGCACAAAATAAAATTGACAAAAGAGAAACAAGACTAATGAAAGGTAATTTAATAATTGAAAAAATTTTTTAATTATTTATATGTAAATGTATTAGTTATAACTTTTTTTAAAATATGTTAATTGTTCATAATTGGTGTTAAATTTTAGCTCTGATGAAGAAATAAAATATTTCGAAACCGGTCAGCTATAATTAAAAGAGTTTCTTTTTTAAACTGTCCTATCTTACCCGATATTAAAAATATCTGACAATCTATTGACAATAATAACATATACAGGACAAAAAGAACTTGGGAAACTATTTTTAAAGAATACAAATACGTAAAATAAATTGTAATTTAAAAAATTTATTCCGCCGTTCTTGAGATATTATTTTTTTTAATTTTCAAGAAGCGTTTTTTGGAAATATCTTCACTTTTTTAAATGGCATGATATAAGGGCCACCCCCTAATTAAATAGAGAGTTTGTTTCCGGTTACTGTGATTTATTTTAGTTCATCAAATAAATTGATGTTAAATTAATTCGATAAAAAATTTATTACAGATATAAATTTGAAATTAATACATACATATGGGATATCACAGTAACCGGAAAAAAAACCCTCTATTTAATTAGGGGGTGGCCCTTATATCATCCCATTTAAAAAAGTAAAGATATTTCCAAAAAACGCTTCTTGAAAATTAAAAAAAATAATATCTCAAGAACGGTGAAATAAATTTTATAAATTACAATTTATTTTACCTATTTGTATTATTTAAAAATAATTTTTGTAGGTTTTACTCAATTTTTTACCAAAAAAAAATTCAATATTTTTTCTTAAAATTTTGAAAAAAAAAAATTTTTTTTTGTCATAAACATACTTAAAACTAACCAATGTTTGATTTTACGTAGAAAAAATCAGGGGGTTACATTTAAAATAAGAAAGTGGGTGCCATTTCCTGATAAATCGGAAGTAAAATGAAAGATTTATTCGATCCATAAAATTTGTTTTCTTAGATCATATAAGATACTAAAATTCTAATTTTTTATTTTCATAAATAAAGAAATGCCAGGGGTGGCCCTAGTTTCATTTCCACCCGGTATATATTATATATATTAGTCATTTGTTAATAATTTTTGTGATAATAAGTAAACTTATTAAATTTAATTGATAAAAGTTTTTAATTTAAATCGATTATTTAGAATTTCTGTTTATTTATAATATTTGATTTTCGAATACATATTCTAATAGTTATTTTTTTGCCGAATACCTACTTATATTTTCCTAGTACAGGTTCAAGCGTTCGATAATACGGACACGAAGGTGTTGATATTTAGGACGATACATTTTGACAGTGGTCGTTAATTGGGACAAATAACCTTTTTTATTTAATTAATTTAAAATAATTATTGTGGTGTATAAATATGAAAACGTTTATACATTTTTAAATACCTAATTCAATAAATGTATCAAAAAAAAACTTTACAATTAACGAATTTTATTGACATCATGATTTAAATTTATCTTAAAGTTGCGGTTAGGTCTTAAGGTGTCGATAACTGGGACACTTACCTTATGCTAGCAACTAGGCAATACCTAGCATATAAGCAATGCCTAAGTTTAGGAATCGTTGGTGAAATCGGGCATAAGACATCGAAAATTTTCAGTGAAAATCTCGCAGCCATCGAGATGAAAGTTGTTAAAATGCGATAGTTCTAATCTCTTTCAATACCCCAACAGCAAAGATTAAGCACCCTCGTTGCTTTGAGAGTAAGGGGAAAGAGTATGAGAAGAGAGCCTTCGCCTGTCCACGAGCAGGACGACAATGTTATTCGTAATGATATAAGACTAATTTGTGAGCAAAGGAAGCCTCTTCTCATCCTCGCCGCTGATTTGAGAACCGACGAGGAGATGATGGCATCAAGCGGTAAAGATAATTGTTTATATTTGATTGTTAAAATTAGATTTATATAAAATATTTCATATTATAATACCTCTTTAAATAATAAATATTACGATTCCTTAGACTCACTAACTGCAATTCGCCCAAATTTTTTTTTATTTTTTACAGACGAAATTAATAAACTTATTTATTAAAATCTATACAATCACACCCCCCCCCCCATAAGTATATAACCAAAACTCAACATTGAATTTAGGGAGTCATTCAATGAAAGGTACTTTTTTAATTAATATTTTTTTGTTTTGTTTTTTTATGCATAAACATTCCTTAAAATGAGACATAAATTTAAATTATTCAATTTTAGACTAATATCTGGTTTCAATGTACATCTTTCTTTTACAGTGGTTCCCAACGACGAGTGCCTGATAGTGGTGCCACCATGATAAAAATTTATAGAAACGAACGAAAATGAACGTCACAGAAGTGATTAATGAAATAAAGTCGCAACTTGAGGTGCCATTCAATGAAAGTACTTTTTTAATTAATATGTTTTTTGTTTTGTTTTTTGTGCATGAACTTTCTTTTTAATAAGACATAATTTAAATTATTCAATTTTAGACTAATATCTGGTTTCAATGTATATCTTTCTTTTACGGTGGTACCCAATGATTCTCATGAACGTAGAGCCCCAGGGGGATGGGATAATGTTCTTCATGGGGGTAGAGGTTGCAAACTTGCAAATTCGAATCTTCGTGGACCTCCTGGAAAACGACGAGTGCCCGATAGTGGTGCTACCATGATAAAAATTTATAGAAATGAACGAAAATAAACGTCACAGAAGTGATTACTGAAATAAAGTCAGAACTTGAGGAGCCATTCAATGAAAGTACTTTTTTAAATAATTTTGTTTTGTTTTTTTTGTGCATAAACTTTCTTTTTAATGAGACATACATTTTAATTATTCAATTTTAGAATAATATCTGGTTTCAATGTACATCTTTCTTTTACTGTGGTTCCCAATGATTCTCACACAAGTAGAGCCCCAGGGGGATGGGGGTAATGTTCTTCAGGGGGATAGAGGTTGCAAACATGCAAATTCGAATCTTAGTGGACCTCCTGGAGAACGACGAAAGCCTGATAGTGGTGCTACCATGATAAAAATTTATAGAAACGAACGAAAATGAACGTCACAGAAGTGATTACTAAAATAAAGTCTCAACTTGAGGAGCGTAAGACATGACGAGAACTGCATAACATTTAAATTTTGTGATTCTTTTCGATTCATGGTGTCCTCATTGGAGAAATTAGCTACATTTGAAAGAGAATTCACGGAGTTGGACGTGGAAGAATTCAACCTTCTCACTAGAAAAGGAATATTTCCCTACGACTATATTAATAGTTTGGAGCGATTGGAAGAAAAAGAAGCACTTCCGCCGATAACATCTTTTCAAGGGTAATATAAGTGGTAAAAATATTATCGAAAATTTTTTTAGAAATGCACGAATTTTAATCTCAACGACGAAAATGTAACGTGTAGCTCGAGTTACATTTTCCAAAGATTGAGATTAAAATGAGTAAGCATTTTAAAAAATTATCGATCTTACCACGAGTTATATTTGGAAAGAGAATATGATTGAAAAATTTAGTTTTAAACCGAGTCAATTGTCAATTTTTTACTTCTTGCTGTTTTCGATTAGTAGCTCCGAACTGTACGGAGCAGCTCCGAGTTGTAACAAGCATCCAAATGAAAGGAGTTCTCTATGTTTTCTGTGGCTCTGGGTTGTATTTTCACTTATCTATATTTGTATTTTCACTTATACATTGTAAATTTTGACATAAAGTGACAGAAATTGTATTCTCATAGTAAAACTTATGAGTGATTTACCGGCGGACGAATACGAACATGCAAAAAAGATCTGGAGCGAATTCGAGGTAAAAACATTAGTCGAGTACTCGGATCTGTATCTGAAAACGGATGTGATGCTGTTGGCCGATGTATTCGAATGTTTACGAGATCAGAGCCTAACCAACCACCAGCTTGTCCAGCGCATTATTTTTGAATTTGAATTGAATATAAGGATAAGTATCGTCCATCCAATTCCAAATAGCCTTCTCTAGAAACGAGAGAGAGAATGCTTAATAATTTTGTTTTTGCTTCCTTCAAGTCTCCAAAACATTTATTTGCAAAGACATGTCGTCCAGAGGTGTGTGTGTGAACCCTTTTACGTTGGTTTTTATTTCAAATTCGTCGTAATTTAATGCCGCCATTCAGCACAAGTTCGTTGATTTACTTTCTTTCGCCAATTTGAATGCCTAGTCTTGATTCAGTTTCATAAGCATTTTAAAGTATAAGCAAATGCAGTAGATTTTCCCATTCCTGGTTCTGCACTAATAATTACTACCTTATCTTTAATATTATTATTAATATTCTGAGGTTTTGTAATTGCAAATTTTTAGATTCCACTCGTCCTCTGGTGGCAAAATATAAACTTCGGTATTCGGTACTGGAGTTTTTGATTTAACGCATTGGTAGATGTTTTTGAGATTTACTGAAGCTTTAAATGATACATCTATTTGTATTTTGTTGAATACGTAGTTATAAGGTACAAGAATTCATTTTAAACACAATTTTGAGACTGACAACTACCGAATATCCTCCAATTATAGCCCCATCTATACGTAGTTAAAATTCCCAATACAATTTTGCGATATTTGATATAATATAAAACCACCATTTATGTTTTACGTATTTATTAAAATTTGCTTTTAAAATAAAAAACACCATTTTTTAAAATATCCCAAGTGTTTTCGGGTCTCCAAGTGTTTTCAATCTTTCCTCTACACACACACACACACGACATGTCCTTGCGAATGAATGTACTCCTGTAAATTCCTTTGCATATTTTGCAAAAATTGTTCGTGCGGTATTTCTCCGACCTCATTTCATCGGTTTCACTTGGAACATCATTTATATTTTGGGAAGTGTAAATGTGCACGTTTCTACTGAGTGTGTGTGTTGTTTATTTCTATTTTTTATTTTCTCCAAACAACACAACCTAAATAATTTAAATCGGAAATGCTCACGTCCAAAAAATATCCCAACAAGTGTTTTCAATCTTTCCTCCACGTATCCATCTAACACACATACACACACACACACACACACAGGGTCTTCTGCTAACATTCGTGTTTGTAATGCTACTCCTGTTAATTCCTGCACTCATTTCTCTCATTCTCATTTCTCTAATCTAAACTCACAACCGAACTGAAGAGTATGGTTTTGTGGCTGGTTTTTGTTTGTTGCATATTTTGCAAAAAATCAGATATTCTGATTCGGCCATACACACGGCCCAGACCATTCTTACGGTATTCTTTTCTTCATAAAATTCTGCACTTTTTATCAATAAATTGTTGGTAATAATTTGAGCGCAGAACCCTTTTGTTTTAGGTGTTACTCATCTGATTTGTCACGTACATGATATTTTCATGTCCTTCGTTGACGAGTAAAATTGCTATGAAATAATGACTTTTTCTGAAATTATTGCTTGTCTACTAGTTGTTCCGTTTTTAACTTTTATAATAATATATCCAAGTCTTCTTATTAAATTTTAATATCTCTGTATTAAACTTATGATGAGCGCATTTATTGTCACAATACACAAAGGATTTACAAATTTTTCGAACTGTTACGTTCCTTTAAGTTAAGGTGCTACCGGAGTAAAATTTACTTTCATGCTGAGCCAGTGGATGGCGCTGTAATCGTGCAGAAATGATTTACGACGGTTTGTATCTATAAAAATTCTAAGACCGTTTCTTGCTTTTTATTGGTTGAGCGCAAAATAATGCAATTTTGATTAGGTAGGAATATCGCCTAGGCAGGGAGGACCTTCGCGTATTGTTTACAATGAGATAGACCAATAGCCTGTGCGCTGGCATTGATGAATAAAATATTTAAATACCCAGCGCAGTTTTGGCTAGAAGCAAAAAACGCTATAAACGCACAATTCCGAACACGGCAGAAATTGAAAAGAGAGCTTTGGCAGAGGCCAGTTCTCTGCGATTTTCTGAGACTACGGTGCGCTTCTTTATTACTGTTGTATTGTTTATTGTTCTCGACCACGCTATTCTCTTGATTTATTCTTTTGACACTTTGATTTGGATATTTGATATTATATACTTCCTCTCTTGGCTTATTACATCGCTTTTTTACGGACATTGACTTTGGATTTATCTTGGATTTGGATTTATAAAAGAACCTCTCTTGGCTGATTACTTTGCTTTTTTACGGACTTTGAATTAATTTCGGATTATAAACTAGTTGGTTCTTTGTTCCTCGCCATGGGAAACAAACGAAAACTTGGCGCTAAAAGAAGCAAGGCTTCTAGAGCAAAAAAAAGAATATTACAAACGAACCAGGTAAGTAATATTTTCAGAATGTAAAATATTAATTACAATAATTATTATATTAGTCCAGACAAATAGGCCTTTAATTAGGAAATGAATTGAGTTTTGGCCTACAACTCTTGTAATATTAATTACACATGATAAAAATATCTTTGACCAAAATTAAAGAGCTTTATTTTTTCTATGTTTTTTTGATACTTTTACGTCTGTATTTAAAAAAACACCACGGGTAGACTTTTTCCTGAAAAACGGAAAAAATTGATATCTTTGTTGTTTGATAAAATTCGAAAAACAAAAAGAACTTCTATAATCTACGTATTCAATAACTACAACATACTAAAATTTCAAACCGATCGCATTTTATTCGGCATAGTTAATAAGTTTTTGATTAGTTGACTTTGGGAGGTACCATTCCGCCCCTGGGCAAAAAAATTCTGTGGCGTATGTTAAAATAGATCTCAAAAAAGTAGATACCAAGAGTGCTTTTGGTTTTTTATAATTTTTCAAAAAGATACCTTTTAATAGAAAAAATTAAGCTCTTTATTTTTACTTTTATCATACAGGGTGGTTTATGAAAAACGCCCCACGCTATAACTTTCTTATTTATTGTACTACCAAATGATCTAAATTTTATTTTTCGTTCATAACAATAGATATTACAAACGGTAGTCGTCTTTCGTTTTTTCAATTGACACCTATTTTTTTAAATTTTTTTTTGGTACAGTTTTCGTTTCTAAATCCATTAGTGTATTTTTTTTAATTCTTTTTTTATTTGAATTTTTTCTTTTAATTTTATGCGTAAGCAGAAATTATAAAAATTATATCCAATCCAAATAGTTTTTTATCCGTTGTATTTTAAATTAATAAGAGAGTTCTTTTCGGTTTGTTCGGATAGTTTTTATTATTAATCAAATCAACTAACAATACATTGCCGACGTTTCGCCACAACACCGTGGCTTTTTCAAGGCTACAAAAAATGGACGATATTACTTTGAAATATTTTTAAAATGTCACATAACAAACAAGGATTCTAATTTAACAACACATCTACATACAGTACATAGCACATTATCTTATTTTCATACCTTTGTAAAAGGAGTCAAAATTAATAATAAAACAGCAGCTTGGGATGATAATCATAAAAACAATTAAATATTTGGCCAAAATCATAGGACCTCAAATTATTTAACGTAGTATTAAATTCAATCATTAATCACCAAAAAACTAACACACATCTGAAAAAAGGCGAATCGTTTAAGCCAACTGCGCATCAAGTACTGTACAAGTATTCAATTCCACAATGAGATGTATTTTTATAAATTTATTTTATAGGTATTATCATATTTATAATGTGTGTTTGGTTGCCTATTCTAAATATCTACTAATTGTTTTTTCCTTTTTTCTTTTTTCTTTTCCTCCCATCACTGTCCATTTTATTTTACAAATTGTTTTTTTAAAAAAAAAGAAATACAAACATAAATTTATCGTTAATCAATAAAATTTTTTTTTTAATTTAACAAAAATTACAACGTCTATTATTGTGATACATTTTCGTTTTTTATCCATTATTTTATATGTGTAATTATGTTTCTGTATACACCACTCAATTTTTCAATGTCTGTCTGAAAATTAACACAATCTATTTTATTTATATAAATCATTTCGCTCATAAGTCTTTTAAAATAATTTTGTTCTTGATCCAAAATTTTAACATTATCGAAATCAAATGTATGTTTTGTGTTTTTATGGTGACATGCTAAAGCGGTTTCATAATCATTATTATTAGTATTAGTAGTTCTACAGCTCAATTTATGTTGTTGGATTCTTTTTGATAAATACTGCTTGGTTTGACCTACATACGATTTTTTACAACTTAAACAGGGGATGTTATAAACAACATAACTACGTTCATCAATTTTTATTGTATCTTTAAGTCTAGTAAATAATTTATTGACTGTAAGGGTGTTATAAAACACTGTATTGAAATTTTTCCTCTTTAAAAGTATTGTGTAAAGTATTCTTTAACTTATAGGACAAACCCGGAATATGTATCAATTTAAAATATTTACCTGGGTTATCATCAAAGGTGTTAAGATGGTCAGAAGAGCCGTTAAGAGATTGTATACTATTAGACGTTCTTAAACTTTTTAGGTAGTTGTTATTATAAAATATCGAATTTACCAATATTCGTGGATAGTTGTTATTAAGTAATATGTTTTTCGCTTTCTTAAAATTGCTGGCATGAAATTTGGGATAACTAAGAGTTAAAATCTTGTGTTTCAATTGTTTAATGATTGATAACTTATGTTCATATCTATGGAAAGATGTGTGTTAGTTTTTTGGTGATTAATGATTGAATTTAATACTACGTTAAATAATTTGAGGTCCTATGATTTTGGCCAAATATTTAATTGTTTTTATGATTATCATCCCAAGCTGCTGTTTTATTATTAATTTTGACTCCTTTTACAAAGCTATGAAAATAAGATAATGTGCTATGTACTGTATGTAGATGTGTTGTTAAATTAGAATCCTTGTTTGTTATGTGACATTTTAAAAATATTTCAAAGTAATATCGTCCATTTTTTGTAGCCTTGAAAAAGCCACGGTGTTGTGGCGAAACGTCGGCAATGTATTGTTAGTTGATTTGATTAATAATAAAAACTATCCGAAAAAACCGAAAAGAACTCTCTTATTAATATAAAAATTATTTTAAACATAAAATTGAATTGAAAACAACAAATAACTATAAGAAACCAACTAAAGGTAATTAAATTCGTACTCAGATCATCAAATTTAAAATGTAGGTATTACCAAATATTGATAAAATTAGGTTTAAAGTAATATTTATAATTTCTGCTTACGCATAAAATTAAAAAAAAATTAAAAAAAAAATTATACTAGTGGATTTAGAAACGAAAACTGTACCAAAAAAAAAATTAAAAAAATAGGTGTCAATTGAAAAAACAAAAGACGACTTCCGTTTGTCATATCTATTGTTATGAACGAAAAATAAAATTTAGATCATTTGGTAGTATTTTTAAAGCCATTTAAAATGATTTCAAGGTCATACGTTTTTCGAACTAGACTCTCGATGACGAGGCAAGCCCGGAACAACTTCCTAATTGAGGCGTTTTTTTGACTAATTTGCCTGGACTATAAAATAATAAAAAATTTACTATTTTATTGATTGATCGCTTCTTTTAATCTTTAGACTTGAAAATGTTGAAACACACAGCATCAAGACAAAAAAAACTCTTACAGTTTTGGCCCCATCTTCATCTTTTCTTGAAAACAACAAGGCCATACCCACTGGGAGTGCAATTAAACAAATAATTAATGAAAATATACAACAAATCTTGTCCAAACCATCAACTTCAAGTGAAGTGGAAAATGAGCTTTTTCTGGAAATACCTACTGATGGCAATGCAGATATACAAAATATCACCGAAAATATAGAAGAAAATGAGCCATTTTTGGAAATTACTGAAGAAATGGAAAAGGAAATCCAAGCAATTGAAAACCAGGAATTATACATCGAAGTAGTCCCTACCTTCTGCAAACCTTCAGTTTTATCTGGGTATAGAATAGTTGATTTTGGGCATATTTTAAATAAAATAATGGAAGTATTTTCAACACATTCCGAAGTTTGTTCTACTGGAAAACTTATGGTAACCAGCGAAAATCGACATGGTTTTAACTTCAAAATTTCAATTATTTGCAACAAAGGTATTCGAACATATAAAATTAATTCTGAAAAAGAAAAGAAAGTTAATATAGCTATGGTTTGGGGTACAATAAGTGGAGGAAGCACTTATGCACAAGTGCCCTGTTGTTTGTAGACCATGGATATTCCAGTCATATCTGATAAGGTGTTTTGTAAAATTGAAACATCTTTAGGAAAAATTTGGTCTGAAGAATTAACCGAAAATATTTTAGAAAACGGAAAAATGGAATATAAGATTGCGAAAGAAAAAAAATGACATGATTGGCGATTGCGGCATCATAACAGTTTACGTGGATGGGGGCTGGTCTAAGAGCTCATACGGTCACAACTTTAATGCCAAATCTGGAGTGGTATTTGATTATATTTATTTATTAAAACAGTGTTATTAAAATATGTATATTTTAGGCTTGTATTATTGGCAAAGCTACAAACAAAATTCTGTTCTTGGGAGTTCGAAATAAATATTGTAGTATTTGTAGTATTGCAGAGAACGCAAAAAAACTGTTCTGTTCATGAGTGCTATATAAATTGGTCAGGGTCTTCCACTTCGATGGAATCCGATATTCTAGTAGAAGGTTTTAACTCTAGTGAAGCCATGCATAAATTGCAATATGGCACAGTTATCGGAGGTGGAGGCTGCTTTCCGAATTACGCATATAGCGGATCTTCTTGTTCCAATTTAGACATTTGGCGTATATACTCCTGCTGCGCCCGCCTTCCTCGAGGTATATCGCAGTATATCATGCACTACCTCTGACCAAAAGCTTGATATGCAAGCATGCGCACATCGAGCGTCTGTTTCGTTGACAGCCAGTTGACAATTTTAAAGTGTCGTTTGTTTACAAGTGGTTCACGTGGTTCACAAATCCAAATTTGTTTTATTTTATCAAGAGTAAAGATATAATTAAATTACCGGTATTGGTAGACAAGGACATTGTTTTTTTAGAGGTTGAGGCGAAAAATGCAGAACGCGCAATAAAGGTAAATACGCAATTCCTTAACCCTAATTAGTTATAAACTTATTATCTAAGTTAAATATTTTTCGTTTTTGTAATTAC
>OZ020182.1:21693783-21720430 GCA_963971135.1 Stenus bimaculatus
CTTAAATCGAACTTATAAAAATATAAAAGACTCTAATAAAGTGTCAGGAAATTCAAGAAAAAGTTGGATTTATTTTGATGTAAGTAAGAACTAGCAAAATTTCTTCTTTAATTTAACAAATATTTATAGATTTTGGATGAAATTTTTTCAAAAAAAATGGGTGGCACCAGTTTCTACTGCATCTGAAAGTGGGCCAGTTGCTGGAACATCTATAAACACATAAACTATGAATAAAACTCCAAATAAGGATAAAGTTTTGGAAGAATTTATAAAAAGAACCGACGATTACAGGAAAGATAGTCTAAGACTGAAAAAAGACAATCTGAGACTAAAAGAAGAAAAAGAAAATCAAAAAAGGAAAAGGCATGAGGACAAATTAAAAATTCAGCAGGAATTGTTGGAAATATTAAAAAAAAACCTAAAATTTTAATTCTTATTTTCTTGATATTTGTTATTTTTAATGTTACTCTTTTTTAAGAATTTGTTTTTTATTTTGTAATATTTATTTGAACCAAGTATATATGTGATACTGCTACTGCTACTGTTATTGTTTAACAATTTTGCATGTATATACTTCTAAGAATTTTAGTTCCTTTTTTTTGTGATACATATAAGTTACCTACCGTTCCACCCTGTATAATTTATATTAAAGATTCGTCATGATAGATGGGAGTTTATGCATCTACTTGCTGAATCAGGCTTTTTAGAAGATAGTCGCTTATTGTTTTAAGAATCTATTTAACCTTTGTTTTAATGAATTAACAGTCAGTCTAATTACTCATCTCAAATTGTAATTTTGAAACTTAAATAAATCTTTTTAAAAAACAAGTTGGTGCTTGAATTTAAATAATTGGCGCAGTCGGTAGGATTCCCAAAAAACAAATTTTGAGCGCATATCAAAAATTTTGTTTTTTCGTGTCAACGATTAATTTGGGAACCACATTGGACCGGAAGATTGGTTTGGCAGCTCTCCAGACATCGAGAAACTACTTCCTGCCTTTCGGACCAGCTTGATGGAATTCAAGATAATTTTACTGTAAGTACCAAGTTTTTTAGAGGTTTTTTAATTTTAATTCAATGAGTTTGGTTTCTGCTGGGGATTGTGCAACAAATTCAGACTCAGATAATTTAAATCCCCGAGATCGTTCTCGTTCCCCAATTTCAAGAAATCAAATTATGGCGCTTAAACCAGAATATTTGCATATGATCCCTGAATTTCATGGAGAAAGCGAGCTTGTTTCCCGTTTTTTAGAAATTTCTGAAAAATTAGTAACTAAATTTTATAATCGGAATGATGTGAATGACTTCCAAAATGAATACTTGATGTCAAGTATTCTGGATAAAATAAAAGGGGAAGCGGCAATTAATATTTCGTCAAGTGTGATTACTTGTTGGGACGATTTAAAGGCTGCACTTTTAAATTGTTATAGCGATAAGCGCGATCATTTTAGTCTAAATATTGAAATTGTTAACTTGCGGCAAAATTTTTATGAATCGCCTTTTGATTTTTACAATCGGTTACAAAAATTACTAAATTTACAGATTTCCTACGTTACACTCAATATTGCTGATGTGGCGGAACGTAACGCCTTATCTAATTTCTTCCGAGGAACTGCATTACGCGTATTATTGCGTGGGTTGAAGGATCCTATTGGGTCACAAATGCGTATTAAAATCCAGCTGATCTTAATGATGCATTAAATATGCTAACTAATGATTTTCAATTAGAAATCGCGGCTTCTAAACTTGATAACAAACCAAAAATTAATACTAATGCACGCGTATTTCATCAATCTCAGGCAAGTTTTCAGCCGAGATTTCAAACACATGGTTTCGCACCTCGATTTCCTTTTAATAGCAATAGAAATGGCCCACAGTTTCAGCCAAGAGCAAATAATAATAATGGTAACATTACCAATTTCAATAGATTTCCAAGATTCAATAATAATCAAAGATTTATTAATCCTAATAATAATAATTATCAAAGATTTAATAATCCTTATAATAATAATAATCAAAATTCAACTAATAACTTGCCTGCACCGACTCCGATGTCAGTTTGTACTGCTAGTACTTCACGACCACAAGGTCAAAATTTCAGCAGACTTTATAGTATCGATGAGCAGGAGGAATCAAATGAGTTTTTAGGGGATACTCCCACAACAAACCCATCGAATTGATGAGTTTGCTGAACAACGCAAGTAATTTACCATTTATATTCGATAATGTATTTAATATTAAAATTTTAATTGATACGGGAAGTTCACGCTCTTTTGTGAATCCCGAAGTAGCAAGTAAGTTATTTACAAAATATATTAAAAATGATCCTTTCGATGTAGCCAGTGCACATGGTATTACTCATGGACATTTAAGTACAATTATCCCGTTACAAGAATTATTTAAGTCACAAGTCGCAGCAAAGTTAAAGTTTTATTTATTTGATTTCCATTCAAGTTTTGATGTTTTGTTAGGGATAGACAATTTACGAATTTTAAAAGCTGTTATTGATTTAGATCGAAATGTTTTAATTGCTCCAAATATTCAAATTCAACTTAACTATCGTAAAATTCAAGACGCAAGTATGAATTGTATAGTAGTACCTGCAAGGTCTGAAAAGGTTATTCAAATTCCTATTTTAAATAAAAAAAATGGAGAAATCATAATTCCATATATGAAAGTGGGTAAACTAGAAATCCCGGAGTGTGTTACAAAAGTAACCAACAATAAAGCAATATGTACCATATTAAACCCTTTGGAGCAGGAAATTAGTTTCAATGGAATAAAGCCATTAATTGCGGAATCAATCGATGATCAATATGATATTTCCAATTCTTTAAATAATTTTGAATCAGTCAATGAACATGACGATCAAAATGGTATGTTTAAGGTCGCAAATAATGGATTTAATAATAACGAAAATATTAATCTACCGAAATTTGATGTTTCTAAAATTCGTTCAGAGCATATGAACGATGAGGAAAAATCTGTAATTACTAATTTAATAAAGGAATATGCTGATATATTCCATGTTGACGGTATTAATTTAACATTTACCAATCAAATCAAGCATCGCATTATTACAAATGACGATTTACCTGTTTATACCAAATCATATCGTTACCCTGAAATTCATAAAACTGAAGTGGCAAAGCAAATTCACGATATGCTTCAACAAAAAATAATTCGACCCTCGTATAGTCCTTGGTCATCGCCAATTTGGGTGGTTCCAAACAAATTAGATGCGTCGGGTAAACGTAAATGGCGAGTAGTTATAGACTACCGCAAATTAAACGATAAAACAATCGGAGATAGATATCCTCTGCCAAATATAAATGATTTACTAGATAAGTTAGGACGTTGCGAATATTTTACAACTTTAGATTTAGCCTCGGGGTTCCACCAAATCGAGATTCAGAAGTAAGATATTTGCAAAACCGCTTTTAACACTCTAAATGGTCATTACGAATTTTTACGAATGCCATTCGGGCTCAAAAATGCCCCCGCGACATTTCAAAGAGTCATGGATAATGTTTTACGAGGTGTTCAAAATGAGAAATGTCTAGTTTACATGGATGATATTATCGTTTTCAGTACTAGTTTACAGGAACATGTGGAAAGATTGAAGGAAGTATTTAAAAGGTTACAAAATTCAAATTTTAAAATACAAATTGATAAGTCAGAATTTTTGCGTAAAGAAGTTGCTTATTTGGGGCATGTTGTTACTCCCGAAGGTGTCAAACCTAATCCAGAAAAAATTAAAGTTATTCAAAATTATCCTATTCCTAGGACGACAAAACAGATTAAAGGATTTTTAGGACTTTTAGGTTATTATCGAAAATTTATTAAAAATTTTGCGAATTTAACTAAACCAATAACTAAATGTCTTAAGAAAAATGCTGTAATTAATGTTAATGATCCGGAATATCAAAATTGTTTTAATTTATGTAAAAATCTTTTAACTAATGAACCAATACTTCAATATCCAGATTTCACTAGACCTTTCATATTAACAACCGATGCTAGCCAATATGCAATTGGTGCTGTTTTATCACAAGGGAAGATCGGAACCGATCTACCAATAGCTTACGCTAGTAGAACGTTGAATGACTCCGAAACGAATTATTCAACCATTGAAAAAGAACTTTTGGCAATTGTATGGGCAGTAAAATATTTTAGGCCCTACTTATTTGGCAGGACATTTCAAATTGTAACAGATCATAAACCACTTCAATGGCTCATGTCAGTTAAGGAGCCCAATTCAAAATTAGTTCGATGGCGATTAAAATTAGCAGAATATGATTATTCAATTGTATATAAAAAGGGTACGTTAAATAGTAATGCTGATGCTCTTTCGCGCATAGAAATAAATGTTCACGATGTTTTTAATGATTTTCTAGATCAACTCTTTACCGAACCCGATAATCAAAATGACTCGCTACTTGTTGAACCAAGTTCTCTCGGTGATATTGCAACACTTCTTGATAATTTTAATGAAATCGAAAGAAATAGTGTTCACACTGATGATGATGGGACAATTCACTCTAATATTGAAAATCCAATATTTAGTATTCCTATTGCGGAAAAACCTGTAAATTTAGGTAATAACCAAATTATAATTTCGGAAGTAGAAAATTGTCCTGCGGAAGTTACCATGGTGAAGTTATTTGAAAATCAAAAAATACGACTACTTGTCCAATTTTCTAAAGCCAATTTTGAAGAAGATGTAATTAAATTTATGACAATATATATTGTTCCCCAACTTAAATACTATTTATATTTTGAAAGTCCTATTTATGAAAAGTTTTCTAATATCGTTCAAAAATATTTTACCAAATCTAATTTTATTAAATGTACGCAAAAATTAGTTGATGTCGAAAGAGACGATGATATTAATGAAACTATTCAATTGTACCATGAAGGGAAAACGAATCACCGCGGAATTGATGAAGTCGAGGCGGAATTAAAAAGAAGGTTTTATTGGATTAATATGCGTCGAACAATTCAAAATTATATTAATAAATGTGAAGTTTGTCTAGTAAGCAAGTATGAAAGGCAACCATTAAAGTTGAAATTTAATATTACGCCGACTCCGGCTAGACCCTTTGAAATAGTTCATATTGATAGTATTGCTTTGGAAGGCGCAAAATTTTTAACCATAATAGATTCTTTTTCAAAATATGTGCAAATGTATCGCTTAAATTCTTATCAAGCGATCGAGGTTGCGAATACCTTAATTAAATTCTTCACTCATCATGGTATACCCACTCATGTAATTTCAGACAATCACTTAGAGTTTAAAAATACAGTCATAAAAGAATTGTTGGAATTGCATAAAATTAAATTACATTTTATCAGTTCACAACATGCCGATTCAAACGGGATGGTTGAAAGAGAGCATTCAACAATCATAGAACACATACGTTTATTAAATAATCAAGAAGTATTTAAGGAAGAGCCTATCGAAATTAAAATAAATTACGCAATCTTAGCTTATAATAATTCTATTCATTCTGTAACAAAGCTTAAACCTTTCGAGATAATCTCAGGTCACATTGATGTGGACTCACCTTTTGATATTGACTTGGAATCTAAATTTGTGAACAATTACGTTAGTAATCATAAAGGTAAAGTTAAACTTTTATACGGTAAAATTAATGAACGGATTCAAGAAAATAAAGAACATATTATTAATAAACGCAATGAAGCTCGGGAAACTTTACCCGAAATTCCAGTTCAAATATTTGTTAAAAATAAACAAAAACAATCAAAGACTAAAAACAAATTTAAAAAGGAATCTTTAAAAGTTATTGATCCAAATTTAAAAACTGCAAAAATAAATGCAAAACATCATAATACAGTGGAGAAAATTCAAATATTAAGAGACCAAGAGTAAAGCACCGGTTTTCGAAAAAGATTAAAACTAAGGGTATTTATTACTAATAAAGAACTAAGTTTTGAAAATTTTGAAAAATGTATTAATACTGGAAATATTAACCCTAATCCTAATGTAATTGAAATTGAAGATAGTCTATTTAGTGCACCGCATGATTTTTCATTTGCACACTGCGTAAGTCAAGACTTACATATGGGCGCTGGAATTGCCTTAGATTTTAAACAAAGGTTTGGTCAAGTGGAATTACTAAAAGCACAGGACCCAGAATAATTTTCACTCTGTTACTTGAATGATCAAGGTCGATATGTAGTTTATTTAATCACTAAACTTCATTACTATGAGAAACCGAGTTACGAAGATCTTTTCAAAACATTATTAAATTTAAAGGTGTTCTGTGTGACAGTAGGTATTAAAAAATTAGCAATACCAAAATTAGGATGTGGGTTAGATCAATTAAATTATAACAAGGTAAAATTGATGATTGATTATATTTTCAACGACTTAGAAATACTTATCCAAATTTATTTAAAACGCCCTAATAGTAATGATTCCCTTCCAGGTCCCTCTTGGGCACAGTAGTGCAGTGCATCGAAATAAAGAATATTTCAGAAAACTTAGGAATCCTTCCAATAAATTTGGGATTGTCAAAATTACAAAAATCTGAACACACTTTTGTACACTTCTATAATTTTTCTTCATTATACAAAGAATTTCAAAAATTAAATGGGCAACATAACTTTCTAAAAGTTATGCTAAATAATTCAAAATTTGGAAAAGATTTCGAAAATTATATTAAAATTTTAAACTTTACTTGCGAGTTAATTAATAACAAAATTAACAATATTAAATTGCATACTTATGAACGAGTAAGGCAGAAAAGAGGTTTAATAAATGGGCTAGGAACAGTTTTTAAGGCTATTACTGGAAATCTAGATGCAAACGACGGCGACCGAATTAACACTATTTTAAGTCATTTGGAAGCTAATGAAAACAATATTGAGAGCCAGCTAAAAATGGGTTATTCTTTAACCACTGATATTATTGAATAATTTAACGACACCTTACGAAATATTGAGCATAATGAATTAACATTAAAATCAAAGATAATGCAAATATCTGTCGTGTTAAAGGGCCAAATTGAAAACCAAAATATTTTATTCGTTAAGGATCTTCTCAATCAATTAAATATTCTGTATGATACTATATTACGAAATTTCGAAAAAATTGAAAAGTCTCTTTTGTTTTGTAAATTGGGAATTTTATATCCAGATATCATTCAACCGAATGATTTATTTTTAGAACTTCAGAAAATATCAAGTTATTATAATGAACAATTACCTTTCGAACTAAAAATGGAAAATATTATGAATTTTGAATCTATCATTAATATTAAATGCAAAATTCATTCTACTAAAATTAGTTATTTCTTATCAATACCGATCAATTATGAAGTAGATTTTGAAATTTATTCTTTAAATTCAATACCCACTAAACACGAGTCTGAATATGTAACAATCATTCCCACTGTAAATTATTTGTTAAAGTCAAAATTTAAAAATGAAATATGGCCTCTAAGTCACTTGTGTACCCAAGGTATTAAATACTACCAATGCCAGAATACGCTGTTGACGACGATTCAAGCAAAATGTGAAAAACAAATATTGCTAACTGCAGATTCTAATCAATGTCTGTACACTCGTTTAAAAATCAAGGAAAATCATTTGGAACCTTTACCGATGTCAAACCAATATCTGGCAGTATTTCCATCACACGAAGAAATTAAAATTGTCTGCAAAGAAGACTCCGAATTGAAGATCTCCTTGGGATTTACCTGATTAAACAAGAAAAAATGTCAATTATTTTTCCGGAATAAATTACTTTCCTATCGGGACTCAACAACTGGAAATCCATTGGTTATTGCAAGTAAAGCTCTCCAAATTCCAAAAACAAACTTTACAAATTTTACAATTGAACTTCAAAAACTAAATCTCCAAGATATTTCAACAACACGGCAGTTTCCAATTCTGACTCATCAGACAACATTTTTGGTACCAAGCTTCTGGACCACTGCTTTGTACGTGATTCTACTTCTCATTTTGGGATATTTGGTGTTTCGATGGATTCAAAAGAAAAAGATGTCCATCACTGCTCCAGCCATGTCCATCACTGCTCCAGCCACATCTGGAATCCAGTCTCCTTTTTGCCTTCCAGGGGATGCAAAAATCTAAGAGGGGAGGAGTTACCTACCGTTCCACCCTGTATAATTTATATTAAAGATTCGTCATGATAGATGGGAGTTTATGCATCTATTTGCTGAATCAGGCTTTTTAGAAGATAGTCGCTTATTGTTTTAAGAATCTATTTAACCTTTGTTTTAATGAATTAACAGTCAGTCTAATTACTCATCTCAAATTGTAATTTTGAAACTTAAATAAATCTTTTTAAAAAACAAGTTGGTGCTTGAATTTAAATAATTTATATATAAGTATGTAGATATATTTATTATTATATTGTATATCTACTTTATTTTTTAAGAATAATAAAACCAATTATTTCTATGTGATTAATTCTCCGATAGGACTATAAAAACACCTTTTTTTATTGTGCTGACGTTTCGCCTTTTTATTAAAAAGCTTCTTCAGAAGGGCCATTTGGAGGAAAGGGAAGCTAAAAACATATTTGCACACAACAGCGTCCAAGCAAGAATTTATGGGCTTCCAAAAACACATAAGGAAGGCGAGCTGAAACTTAGACCAGTAGTTTCAAGTATAAATTCCCCAACGTATTTTTTAGCAAAATATTTGAATAAAGTGCTCAATAACACACTGAATTTATGTGAATATAATATAAAAAACTCGTTTGAACTAGTTGAGAAACTAAAAAACGTTACTATGCCAAACAACTACAAACTAATTTCGTTTGATGTAAGCTCCTTGTTTACAAATGTATCACTGGATGAAGTTCTTACAAACATTGACCGAATATGGGAAGAAGTTTTACTTTGTTGGAAAAACATGAATTTAAAGAACTAATTCAATTTTGTTTTGATAATAGCTACTTCCAATTTAATGAGGTAACTTACAAACAAAAATTTGGGACTGCCATGGGTAACCCCTCGTCACCTATATTCGCATCTTATGTTATGAATAATTTACTTAATCAAGTAACCAAAAATATTAAGTTTGAACTACCTTTCATGTTCATATATGTTGATGATATCATTACAGCGATCCCAGAAAACTCAATAGATGATACACTTAAGGAATTCAACAGTTATAGTGAGAAAATACAATTCACATATGAGATAGAAGAAAACAACCAAATACCATTCCTGGACATATTAATAATTAAAGAGGATAACAAACTAATTACAAACTGGCACAGGAAAGAAATCAACTCCAACAGATTATTGCATTTCAAATCACAACATACACTTTCCCAAAAAATCGCGTTGATTAAAGGACTCAAACATAGAATACAAAAATTAGGCCACCAACGGTTCTGGCAAGATAACTATAACTTAATTACTACTTATTTATTGGAATGTAAATATCCCAAGAAAATAATAAACAGCATTTTATACAATAATAGAAATAATTATGACAACAAAAACTGTATTAAAGAAGAACAAGACTACAAATACTTTAAATTACCCGAAATACCAGAATTAACAGATAAAATTGGGAAACTTTTAAAAAATGAAAATAGTAAAATACAACAACAATAATATCGGTAGACTGTATACAAAAACGAAATACAAGATGGAACAAAACAAAGAAACAAATCTCCTCTATAAAATTAATTGTAAAGACTGTGAAGGGACATACATAGGTCAAACGAAGCAGTACCTGGGTAAAAGGATCGACCAACATAGAAGAGATTGCCAAAACGAAGATAAAAAAGATAATACGGCACTTGCACAACATGCGATACAGTACACCCATAAATTTGATTTTGAAAACGTAAAAATTTTGGAAAAAGAAAACAACTTGGAAAAAAGAAAAGTTTTAGAAATGATCCATATAGTTAAGGACAAGAAATCAGTTAATCTTCGTACAGACACTGATAATTTAAGTAAAATTTACACTTACATACTAGATAGAGTTTAATAATTAACCATAAAACAACTAACCTAATAGATGACAAATTATTAGGAGTTTTTTGTTAGGTTTTTCATTTTGGTTGTTATAATTTGTATTTATGATTAATTACAGTATGTTTGGTCACATACAGTGTTTTCTGGTTTATAACGGCTTGTAAATATTAAAAAAAAAATTCAAAAGAATAAATTTCACATTCACAACAGCACATGACTGAATTAAAAATTCTATCAAAGTGCAACTCCCATCTTGGGTATAACGTTAATACGTAATTTTGTAAAACCAAACGCACAAAATACTAAATAATTACGTTTAAGATAGAAAGGTAATATATTAAATAAAAAAGTTACTTATAAATTTAGTAGCAATAACACTAGGTGCTTAATTATAGGAAGGTTAATTGTATAACAATAGAAACAGCTGGAAAGATAGAATTGGTGTATTTAATGGAAAAAAAAGGGATGTGTAAAGTTATTGGCCAGAGAATACCAACTAGTACCAACATTATAATGATTTTAACCTGCTAATTTGTTGAGGTAATTTATAATTTTAATTTTTGAGTGTATAAAATATGAAATTTATGTAATCGTTCTTAAATGTCTAGATGTTAATTGTTATTTATTTGTCTTAGCTCTGAAGAAGCTTTTTAATAAAAAGGCGAAACATCAGCACAATAAAAAAAGGTGTTTTTATAGTCCTATCGGAGAATTAATCACATAGAAATAATTGAAGTTATAAGGACGTGAATTGGAATTAAAATAAAACCAATGTTTTGTATATTGATGATTTAAATGTATCAATAAAATGTCCCATTTGCAAACAAGAAATAAAATTGGGTAAACAAACTTTAAAGTTAGGATCAAAAAAATGGGTTATATCCAATTTTATTAAACATATAAATATTCACTCTAATAATGCCACTGGTACTAAAAGCAAGTCTAGATTTCTTAAGCCAATTTCTAGTTATTTTCGGCCTAGTGAAAAAGATTCCGAAATTGAAGATCCAGAAAAGTTGTCAGAAGAAGCTCCCAAAAATTTAAACACTGTTAACCCCGCTGTTCACAATGCTCAGGATGTTGAATCCATCAACGGTAGAGTAATATACAGTGTGTCCAACGAGTTGTACAATTTAACTGATATTACGGGCTCAATTATAAATGTGAATCCGGGCCTGAGCCTCAATGTAAACAATTGCAATATGCATGAAAATATTCAAAAATGGCGAAAATAAGATTTTTGAAATTTATGTACCTGAAAAAAATACCTTATGTGAGAAAAATTTATTAGACAAAAACGAGAAAACAAATATTTTTAATTTGGAAAAAGAAAACGACGAGAATTTGAGAGATTTTGAAATTCTTCAATCGGGACAAAAATCTGATCTCGCCCCCCACCAGGGGGAATATTAATGTGTAATGAAGAAGGAGGAAGCCATTACACAGATACAAATTTACCTCCAAAGTCATTCCAGATCACAACGCATTAAAAAAAAAAATAGAAGGGAATGCTTTATTTTGCAAAAAAATAACTGAATTTTTTCCCATATTAAATAAATTAGATTTATTGATACGAGAAAATGATTATCTTAAACGGGAGTTGAGTAATAATTTTGAATTACAAATTTCAAATAGCTCTAAAGGCGACAGAGAATCAAACTTTTTTTTGGACTTACTTTCATCTTTACAAAAAAATTGTAAAAATTCCTCGCCCCATGGTAATCGGTATGACAATACATTTAAAATGTTTTGTTCTTATCTTTTTATTGTTGGTGGACCATATGTTTATAAAACATTACAACAAAATTTGCCAATTCCATCGATTTCTACTTTAAAAAATGCTATTAAAGATAATGGAACATACGTTATTGAAGGTCAGCTAAGAATCAATGAATTGATTTTATTTTTGGAAAGAAACTCTTATCCAAAACAGATTTGGATATCAGAAGATGCAACCGGAATTACTACTAGAATTCAGTATGATTCGTCCACAAATCAAATTGTTGGATTTACACTACCATTAATGATAACGGAATGCCCGAGGTAAAGGAATATCCAGCAAATACAGCGAAACAAATTGAATCATATTTTAAAAATTCCCCCAAGTCCTACCTTATTTATGTTATAATGGCACAACCTGCTAAAATTGGAGCTTCGCCATTTTGCTTGTCAATTTTTGGGACAAACAATAAATTTATACTGGTTCAGATACAATTTTGCGATGGAGATTTATTAGAAAAGAAAGTGAGAGGGCAAATATCCAAGTATTGGGTTATTCTGGAGATGGCGATAACCGAATATTAAAAGCCATGAAAAATGAATTATATTTAACATCAGATAGACCTCGAGATAGACCAAAGGAAACTCCGAGGGAAACTCTAGTAAAAAGGTTAGATACGAAACTATGTTTTTACAAATCATTCTTTAATAAATTATTTTCTTTTTAGGTGTCCATCACAGTGCGACTGGTTTATTTCAAAATTTTTAAAAATCAATTATGTACAAGATTCCGTGCACATTGGAACTAAATTTCGGACAAGATTTTTGAAAAGTGACGATGTTTACTTGCCGATGGAAAAGATTAAGGTTTCAGTAATGCATTTATATTTTTTGATAAATAATTTTCGAAAGATAAGCACTTTTTAGTAAAAGACTATTTATCTCCTAATGATAAGATGTATTTTAAGGCAGTACAAAAAATTTGTGATAAAAAAGTGACTGATTTACTGAATAGGGAATTGCCAAATGCCAAAGCAACAATTATGTATTTAAATTTAATACAAAATTCTCTAGATAGTTTCATTAATCCGGATTTAAATCCATCTGAAAGAATACATCTTATTTGGAATACAGTATTTTTCATGAGGATCTGGAAATCATGGCTTTTAAAATCAAAGTACTACTTTATGAAAAATTTCGTTTCATCAAATTTATATAATTGTTTAGAAATTAATGCACATTCCTTAATAAATATAATCTGGCAGCTTAAATTGGAAAATAAACCGCATTTATTTTTACGAACTTTGTTCAGCAGTCAACCTTGCGAGTCATTTTTTAGAACAACGAGACTAATGACCAGTACTTTCAGTACTGTTGTAAATTTTTCTGTTTTGGAAATTCTTTACCGCTTAAAACGGATAGAAATTTGTGAAAACATTACACATGATGAAAATTTTAAAAAGTATAATTTTGTAACATCAAGAAGAGCTTGGAAAAATATCACATGCAATATTTATGAGCTTCCATCAGATGAGGAAATCGTAGAAATTGTAGAAAAGGCTAGAGAAAGAGCAATATCTGATGCTGCTAACTTAAATATGGTTGCTGACTGCGAACCATCTATTCAATTACATAATATATTACCAGAAAACAAGAATGTCCATGAAGAAGAAATCGCGGAAGATAATTTTTTCGATGATGATTCAGATGATAATGATGAGAACAACGACAAGATTAATGAACATTATGTCCAAAACCAAGAGTCACATTTGAGGCCAACTCTAGATTCAGCATTACTTGACGAAGAAATAAGCCAAGAAGATTGCGAGGAAGTGGCATCCTTAAAGGAACTGGACCAAACTCAAATAACTTTTGATGAAGATGTGTCCGAAGATGGAAATTTAATTGGAATAAAGGTTAAAGGCCGGCGACACCTTATAAAAAAACATTACTTTGCTGTTTACTTCAAGATATTACGAAAAAAATAGGTAGTGACCGTAAATATCGGGTAATGAACAAGTAACATTCTTTTTTTCGATATTTTTATAAGAATAACATATTTACTTTTTAAAGAATATTGATATTTTATTATTGAATTTACTGTTATTTTGTTATCGAGCTTGCTCGAGAGTTTTTTATTTAAGATATTATTACTTGTTTATGATATTCTTTTATGTTTTAATATACATTTACAACTACTTTATTTTTTTCTGCATTCCCCATGCATATACATAATCCCACAGTTTTGTTTAGTACATTTTTTTATTCTAGACCAGTCTCGGATTCATTATGAAAACCCTAGGAAAAATAGTAATAGATACAATATTACTTAAGTAATACGCTATACACATTTGTAATATCAACGAATACAATAATACAGATGAAACCTTTAGAATATTTACGTAATACAATAACAAGATAATATATTTACAATATCAATTTAATACAATAATACATTTGCAATATCAATGTACTACAATAATATTGCGGATAATACAAATGGTAATACCAATAATACACATAATATATTACATAATACATACTTAATAATCAACCTCAATAGATATTGTCCCCAAAAATTCACAAATTGACCAGGATATTGGCACACAGGACTCAAAATAAGTAACTCAATTTACTAATCAATACATTTATTCTTTAGCAACGTTTCGAGTGCATTCCACTCTTTCTCAAGCTGAAATAATTTTTATGTTAGTTTCTTACAAACAACTTTTAATAAACATGAAATGGTTAAAATGGTTAAAATTCTCTATAATCTAGAATAAAATTGTATACATTTTGTTTTTTAAAAAGAAAAGAAAAATGAGGTTACCTTTGAACGTTACCTTTGAATTTATGTTACTAATAAATTTTTCATCATCATACAACTACTTTTAATCACACAATTAAAAACTCATATGAATTTGTAAACGTACTTAAAGATTTCACAGTACCTAATGATCATGTCATAATATCGCTAGATGTAGTATCTCTTTTCACCAATATTCCGAAGGAATTAATTTTAAATACTATAACAAGGAAGTGGCGGTTTATATCCACATATACAGAAATTGATAAAACCACTTTCATAGATATAATAAATTTTTACTTCGACACCAGTTATTTTAAATTTAATGACAAATATTACAAACAACTAGACGGAAGCCCGATGGGCAACCCCGCGAACCCTGTACTAGCAACATTTATAATGAACTCCCTTATAGAAGAAACGTTAGCTAAATTACCATTCAATATACCACTTATTAAATACTACGTGGATGATACCATATTAATAGTACCAAAAGAAAAAACTGAGGTAATTTTAGAAGCTTTCAATAAATTTAATAACAAACTCCAATTCACAATAGAACATGAAGTGGAGAATAAAATTCCATTCCTTGACTTATTATTAATTAGAGATGATAACAAAATAAAATTTCGCGCTTGATCTCGTGCTGAACGGACGTGTTTCTTCGTTCCGCGATATGAGTGAGAAAAGTAGTGATAAAGATAAAAAGTGTAGTTGTGGGACTTTAGCAAAAAGTGGCATTCCCTGCCGAAATTGCAATACAGTGTTCCACAACAGATGTGCAAAAAAAAGTACTTGTTGCGGCCAGAATCTATTAAATGATAACAATGGGAAATCTCCCGATGTAAATAGTATTATTCCCGCTTTTGATTTCCAAATGGAAGCGTATAACAATTTGCGTGATTTGGTGAGCGAACTAAAAATCAGTAATAGTCTAATGATGTATAAAATGAGCGTATTAGAAAGGGAAAATGATTTATTAAAAGAAGAAAATAAATGCTTAGCAATTGATAACGAATGTTTGAAATCAAAAAACGAGAAGAAATCATATGCTGCTACATACAATGGACGGCTTCGGTCGGCGAACAATGAAATCGAAACTCATCAAAATAATGCGAATTTAAATTTGTTGCAAATACCAAGTGGAAAAAGTAATGTAAACAACTTACAATTAAATATAAAAACAATCTCTGATCAAACTTCAACCAGTGCTGGCAATCCAATACCAATTTCAACCGGTAGAAACAACCAAAACTCTGAAGTTCACACCCCGAATCCAGTAAATGAAGAAAATGATTGGAAAAAAGTTGAGAAAATTAGGAAGAGAAAGGCAATCGATATAAACTCCATTAAAGGTAGTGGTTCCAGTGATATTTTCAAAGGTGTTGAAAAAACTGCTTGGATTTATGTGGGTTGTGCCAACCTAACTAGTGATGTTAAAAAACTAACTGAATTTATAACCGATAAGCTAGGATCAACTGAAGTCTCAGTGGAATTAATAAGTAACTCAACGGCTTCTACTAAATCCTACAAACTTGGAATACCCTTCCAATACTTAGAGAAGGTCAACACACCTGAATTTTGGCCTGAAAACATCATCGTGAGGCGCTATAAGTTTTTTCGGAACCAGCCCCGAAGTACCGTCTCCAAACCAAACACCAATTAAAGACAATGCTGTTATTCATGATATTTTGAAATCGTATTCCGTATTTCATTTGAATATTCAATCAATTAGAAATAAGGTGAGTGAATTTGAAGCCTTTTAATAAACAATGCAATTAAATTTGATATTCTGTGTCTTTGTGAGCACTGGTTGTTAAAAGACGAAATAACAAGCCTCAGGATAGAAGGTTACATACTTGTTGACAGCTTCTGCAGAACCTCTAGTGCCCATGGAGGAACGGCCATCTTCGTTCGAAACCATCTTAGCAACTTATGCATACCTATGCCAATCTTGAATAATTTATCAGTTGAAAATAATCTTGAAATAAGTGCAGTGAAATTAAATAGCTGTGTAATTGTGAGTTTATATAGACCACCAACGGGGATCTATAATACTTTTTTACAAGTTTTAGAAAATATTTTGGAATATATTAAAAACTATCAGTTAGTGATAATTTGCGGAGATTTTAATGTTTACTTTGAAAAAGACAATATAACTACTCTTATGCTGTGCGATGTACTTACTACCTATGGATTTGTAAAGTGTATTACATCCTTCACTAGAAATTCACACTGTATTGATAATATCTTCATAAAAATGTCATCAAGTAATTTTATCGCAACTGTCATAGATCCAAATATTTCTGATCATTTAGGTCAAGTACTAAATCTAACTACTGATCTGTTAACACATGATACCAAAAAGGTAACGCATCAGTGTAGACCTTTAACAGAAAAAGGTTTTTTGATTTTTAATAACATCCTTCATAATTTAAGTTGGGAATTCATTGATAGTACCAACTTAGATCCTGAAACTAAATTTGAAATTTTTTTTCAAAATTACTTAGACGCGTTCAATATTTCTTTTCCATTGAGAACGATAAAATCCCGTAAATGTGATAACGGTGTCACCTGGTTCACCCCTGAACTGGAATCAATGCGTGTCCATTTAAGGTATCTATCAGATAATTATAACGAATGTAAACTAGAGTCATATAAGTTAGAACGTAACACTTTTAGAGCTCGTTATAAGAAAGCTTTAAAAGAAGCAAAATTGCTTTCAAATGATAATTTCATTAACAACTCTTCAAATAAAATCGGCGCCATGTGGAAAATAATAAACAGTCATAGGCAGATCAATAATAATAATAATACTAATACAAACATAGATCCAAATGATTTCAATAAATTTTTTACAGAGTTCGCCCTTAATTTAAGCACAAATATATCTTTGGATAATCTGAACAGCTATTTTAAATTGAACAATAAACCAGTAGCATTTTCATGGGTTAACATAAACCAGAATCAGGTAAAAGAAATTATTGCTGCTTTAAAAAGTAAATCTACTAAAGATATATACGGCATTTCCACAATAGTTTTAAAGAGGTCAATGAGCTCTGTAATTACCCCTCTAACTAAAATCTTAAATATCTGTTTTACTCAGGGAATTTTTCCAAACGTTCTAAAGCTTGCTGCAGTAGTTCCGCTTCATAAAAAAGGTGATAAACTCAATATAGAAAATTATAGGCCGATTTCTATTCTGCCTTCAATCTCAAAAGTGTTTGAAAGGGCTCTATACCTAAAAATTTCAGAATTTTTTTAAAGCAATAATTTACTATACCATCAGCAATTTGGATTCAGAAATTACTTGTCCACCAAAGATGCAATAACTACTTTTATAAAAAATGCTTCTGCCTGCTTTGAGGAGGGTAAATTTTATCTGTCAACGTTTTGTGATCTGAGCAAGGTTTTTGATTGTGTTTCATCAGAAGTATTGTTATGGAAATTAAGGCGCTATGGTTTTGATGAAAATTCCCTGAATATAATCAAGTCGTATCTTGAAAATCGCTTTCAACAAGTTCGAATAAATAATATTACCTCTGATAAACTTCAATTAGTACTAGTAGTACCCCAAGGAAGCATTTTGGGTCCACTCTTATTTGTAATCTATATAAATGATCTACATTGCGCAATCATGGATGCTGATACCATTCATTTTGCTGATGATACTAACGTCTCTGTGAAAGATAAAAGTTTTGATGTGGTAGTTAGTAAAATGAATGATCATTTTCTATACTTAAAAAGTTGGTTTGCAAGTAATAATTTAACTCTAAATGTAAATAAAACGGAACATGTGCTATTCACGTTAAGGAGAGTACCTACCTCTGTTACAAATATGAAATTTTCTGATAGTACCAAATTTCTTGGTATTCACCTAGAACCTACCTTAACCTGGAAAGTTCACGTAAACGAGCTAGCAAAAAAGTTGACTAAAAACATCTACCTACTGCGTAACTTAGTAAATTCGGTAAACCGGGAGGTCATAAGGACTGCTTATTTTAGTCTGTGCCAGTCCTTAATATCCTATGCAATTATTGTGTGGGGACACTCTTATGAATCAAAACGTATTTTTGCACTCCAACGCAAAGCTGTGCGCATAATTGCAAAAATTCCATACACGAATGATTGTAACTGGGCTTTTGTTGAAGAACAAATTCTCACGCTTCCATCATTATTTATATTAGACTGCTTAATTTATGTAAAAAAGAACCCCGATATTTTTCATCAGTTTACTGAAATTCATGATTATAATACTAGAGGTAACCAAAACTATGTAGCTGAGGCTCTAAGATTAAAAAAATCTCAAAATGGACCTAATTTTTTAGCAATTAAGTTCTACAATGTACTACCAATTGAATTAAGAATGTCATCCATAAATGTCTTTAAGTCTAAATTAAAAGCTTTTCTTATAGCAAATGCATTTTACGATTATAATGATTTTCTAAAAAGTAATTTTAAGTCTATATTGTAATCACTATGAGTGTATAATTGTTTATGACATGTGTTAAATACTTTGTAATGTATATGCACCAATAAAACTTATTATTATTATTATTATTAAAAACAAATTGGTATAAAAAACCAACATCTTCTAATATATTATTAAACTACCTTTCAGCACATTCAATTTCTAATAAAATGGCCATGATTAAAGTACACAGGGTCGTTAGTTTAAGCGATAAGGAATTTCATGTTGAAAATAAAAACAGAATAATTAAGTTATTAAAGGAGAATAACTATCCGAAAGCGTTTTATAATAGAATACTGAACAATTATTTCAACCCCCAAAAAAGAGTACTCCCAAACAACACAAGGGTTAATAACAATAATAACAATGACACTGTAATAGTAGAAAAGGACAGATATTTTAAATGTCCATATGAAGAGTCAATTAGTGGTAAACTGATAAAACTGTATAAAAAGCATAATATTAAGTTAGTGTTTTATAATGTAAACTCCATCAGAGAAATTTTTAGCAAAATTAAAGATAATGATGATAATAACATGAAATCAAATTTAGTGTATAGAATACCGTGTAAGGACTGTTCGAAAGTGTATGTGGGTGAAACAAAGCAGTACTTAGGTAAGAGAATAAAACAGCATCAAAATGACTGTAAAAAAAAGTCATGATAACGACAACATGTTAACAGGTCTAGCTTCACACCATTTAAATTCAAACCACGAAATTAATTTTGATAAAACAGTAATATTAGACAGAGAAAGTAATTATAGAAAACGGTTAATATCGGAGATGATTTATATACAAAGAAATCCAGACAACATGAATTTTAAAACGGATGCACTTAACTTAAGCAAGATGTACAATAACCTGATTAAAGTATGATTAGAACACTAAATAAAATGTAAACATTTCGAGAATTAGAATAAAATAAAAAAAATTAAGAATAATATTAATAACCAAATATAGTGTAAGTAAGGTTGCAGCTCATTAACAATGTGTAAAGGAATGTTATTGTAATAAATGTATAAAGAAGATCAAATAAATAATAAATGTAATTAAAAACGTAGATGTGATATGTAAAGTTACAAAAAATAAAGATTATAGGATTTTAAGTTTTGAAATTTGAAGGTTGAATTGTAAAATTATAAAATGGATCATAAAAATGGCAACACGGTTCGAGTGGTAGGGACGTGAATCAAAAAACGTCAAAAAAATGTCAAATGAAATTAACGTCGTTTAAGAAAGTTAAAATAAAACAGCGAAAAAGTAATCCAAAAACATCGTGATAATCAGTGAATAATACTGACGTTAGAAATTATAATATCGTTCTATAAGGTGTGTCACATGAGTAATGATCTATTTTATGATGATGAAAAATTTATTATTGACATAAATTCAATTTATGAAAATACACGTTCAAAGGTAACCTCATTTTTCTTTTCTTTTTAAAAAACAAAATGTATACAATTTTATGCTAGATTATAGAGAATTTTAACCATTTTAACCATTTCATGTTTATTAAAAGTTGTTTGTAAGAAACGAACATAAAAATTATTTCAGCTTGAGAAAGAGTGGAATGCACTCGAAACGTTGCTAAAGAATAAATGTATTGATTAGTAAATTGAGTTACTTATTTTGAGTCCTGTGTGCCAATATCCTGGTCAATTTATACTTAATAATGTAACAAGAATAATATCGTATAATAACAATAATATATTCCCAGCAAACGCAAAAGTTCTATGAACGTTTCAATTGGTATTTACTACGTAGCATTGCAACGTTTTATATCTACGTATATGAATATGTAATCGCACGTTGTGAGCGCAACGTAAGTTCCACTACGTTTTATACGAGTATTGTTTGCTACGCATACGTATATCATAATATGCTACGTACACCAATATATATATATATACGTAGTAAATGCAACGTAGTTTTTAATACCGGAATAATACGTAAGTTGTCAGAGAAAATGTAACGTATATAAAACGTATGCGAAAAAGTTAAGTTAATATATAAAACGTTTTGAGCGCTACTTCATTTTTAACACATTTTTAATACGTAGTATATTATAAAATAATTGTACGTATATACAACTTAGAAATAATCGTAAAAATATAAAGCATGATACGTTTCATGACGTCTGTGGATTTGGGTGTGGTTTTTTTTATTCGTGACAAGAATAAGCTTGTGTGACGTTTGGTGTTAGGTGCTATCGTTTATATATTGTGAAATAATTATTAATTATTATTAATATCTAAAATTACATAAGTATTTTAATACGCGAACCTACATAATAAGTGTGTGTTATTAATTATATTGATCAAAACGAAAGACAAACGTTTAATAATATACGAGAAAGGACCCCTGCATATAACAGATGAGCAACTACAAAATAAATATGTCGGTAGGTATAAATACTTATTTATTAATTATACAGTGCATCGCGTATCGGGTGTAATTGTAGAACAAATTTTGTATAATACAGAGGGTGGTCCACATAGACTCTGATAAAAAGTGTAAATACTGTAAATATACCCAAAAGAGTTTTAGAAAATAAATGTTTAAAATAAAAATTCTTTTGTTTTAAAGAGGAGATATATATATGGGCATATTTTTTTAATTTTAATTTTTAATTGATCACATCAGGTGACCAAGAATATTAAAACTTTTTTGTGAATCCATATGTAATAATTTAATAAATAACAATAAATAAAAAAGAAGGGCATCATCCAAAAAGTAGATAAACTAAACATTTTTCTCTAATACTCTTCTTTTTTAGTTATTTTCATTCCTCATCAGGTTCACATGACCGCCCTAATTAATCAGGTAGCTTAAATAATAGTTATAGTTTAATTAACCGGATTCTATGCATCTTACACCATTATAATATTCCGCCAAAGGCATATTTAAGATATTTGCATTATATATTTTTTGTATTTATAATTATGTATTTTAGGTACGGAAATATTCCAAGAGACATATGCGACGTATTGTATCCAATATAATAAATTCCGAGAATCAAAAAGATGAATTATCACAAAAAGGAACTTCTTCATCATTTACTAATAATAGTAATATTCTAATTAATAAAACCGAAAATTGCACAGCTGAAGTTACAGCTTCTACCTCATCTATTAGTGTAGAGCCAGAAAATGCAGAAATATTATTTGGCGAAGTTGAAGAAAAGACTAATGATGATATTTATATATCTATTTCTGATAGCGATAATTCATCTAGAATGAATAGTAGTAATAATGAAAGTATTAGTGATGAAAGTGATTTAAACAATTTTGAAATTCTTGATAATAAGTTTTTTAAGACTGCGCACAATACTACACTTTTAGGTCAGAAATTAAAGGATTGGGCATTAACATGTAACGTAAATAAAAACACGATCAACAATCTTCTCAAAATTTTAAATCCATTTCATCCTGATTTACCTTTAGATGCAAGAACGCTTTTAAGAACGCCCAGATCTGGGACTTGCACAATTAAAGATATAAATCCAGGAAGATACCATCATTTCGGACTTAAACCTAGCATAGAGTACCTATTCGAAAAGTATTGTTTTGATTCATTTTGTGGTTCTATTTTAATAAATTTAAGTGTTGATGGACTCCCTATTAGTAATAGCTCCAACAGTCAGATCTGGCCGATACTAATAAATATTTCAAATATTTCTTTTATGAGGGAACCAACAATAGTCGGCCTTTACCACGGTTTAAAAAAACCTAATGATTCAAACGAATTTTTAAAAGATCTAGTTGAAGACTACAACTCCATAAAAGATGGGTTTTCTTTTAATATCAAGCGTACATCAATTGTAAATATAAGTTCTATTAAAGTAAATTGCATTATTGCAGATGCTCCTGCAAAATCTTTTCTGCTTAAGGTAAAAGGTCACACTGGCTATAATAGTTGTACTAAATGTATGGTTGAGGGGGACAATTACAAAGATCGAATAGTTTTTATAAATAGTAATGCTAAGCTACGATCAAATGAAGATTTTTTTAATCGCATAGATGACGAGTATCATCATCAAGGTCCACCAAGCATTATTTTACAGATGCTTTCTAATCCAGTAGATCAAGTCGTATTAGATTACATGCACTTAGTTTGCATTGGTGTTATAAAGAGAATTTTGAAATTTTATGTACGCGGAAATGCTTCCATCCGCCTCAAACCAATGCAACTTGAATCTATCTCAAACAAAATAAATTTATTTCGAAAATATTCTCCTACTGAATTTGTTCGCCTTGGAAGAAAAATTGAAGATGTCGATAGATGGAAGGCAACTGAATGCAGAAGTTTTCTTTTATATTCAGGGCCATCACTTTTGAAGCAGTTTTTAAATAGAAACCAATTTATGCATTTTATGTCAATTCATACAGCCATAAGAATTTTATGTTCACCAAGTGATTATAGCAATCTTAATAATTATGCTAACAAACTTTTGTTGTACTTTGTAGATAAGTATGAACAAATATATGGTATGGAATATGTTACACACAATGTACATAACTTGGTTCATTTGGCAGCTGATTCTGCAAGGTATGGTTCCCTGGATAATTTCAGTGCCTTTCCTTTTGAGAACTATCTTCACAAATTAAAGTACATTTTAAGAACCTCGAAATTACCATTAGAGCAAATCTATAATAAAATTATGGAAGAGAGACTAAATGTAATTAGTTCATCTGAAAAGAAATCCGATGTGGAATTGAAAGGATTGTACTTTGTAAATAACAAAAAGGACGTTCAATTTTACAAAAGTTTATTGGGAAACTCATTTAAAATTATTATTGACAATGAAGGAGATAATTGTTTTGCAGCCAAGGAAAGTAGAATACTTATTATTAATACAATATATAAAAAGACGGACGACAACACAATTTACTTAAATGTCAATTATTTTGATAAGGTGATTGCTGATAGCTCATATCCCTGTGATTCAAAAATACTAAAAATATACATAGTTTCGAATTTAAATCAAGAAAAATCTGTTATTTCCTACAGTGATATTTTATATAAATGTGTCAAGTATCCATTAGATGATGAACATTCTTTTAAAGTATTGCCACTACTGCATTCGGTCGAAAAAGATTAAAATACAAATATTGGAAAGTTTAACTACATACGTATAAATGGCGCTATAAATGGAGGATATTCGGTACTTGTCAGTGTCAAAAATAATGTTTTAAATGCATTCTTGTACCAAATAAGTACATATTCAACAAAATACAAATAGATTTATTATTTAAACGTTCAGCAAGGCCCAAAAAACATTTGTGAATGCGTAATATCAAAAAAGAAAGTACCGGAAAGAATAGTTCATATTTTTTCACCAGAGGGCGAGCGGAATCTTAAAATTCCCAATAAAATAAACTCGTTGTTGAGTGCAAATATCAGATAATGTTTTTAAAATTCCCGCAAAATTCAAGCACCTAGAAGATGTTTGCGTATTTTACACGCACGCGCACCGAACAACCCAAGATGGCTTAAGGCGTGCTCGTTTCATTCCTGGTTCTGGTTTTGGTTGGTTCTGGTTGACACTGAAATGACAGTTTTTTTTTGACATTAGGCGTGCTCGTTTCACTTTTGGTTACCGGTTGGTTCCACTTCAAGGACAACCAAAACTTACCGGTCGTGCTCGATTCAAAACAATGACGTCACTGAGACCAATCGGTTACAGAATTTTATAACCAGCCTCGAGGGTCGGTTCCGAGCTTCGGTATGTCATTTTTTGTTGTTTGAGGTTAGGTTTGCTTTATTATCATTTGTAAATTTATAATTACTAATAAAATATATAAAAACTAGAAGCTGTAAAATTTATTAATAACGATAAAACGGTTATTTTGAGGAGAATTATGAAAATTTTATAATATTGACCAGTATCCCATCAAATATTAAATTAGAATTAATTCCAATATTGCTCAAATTTAATGGAACAGTAATTCATTTTTAATTTCATTTGTTAGAAGGACAATTAATATTTTTTAAATTTATTTTCGATTTTGGTTAACCAGCCTGCTCGTTTCAGTTTTAAAATGACGTCATGTATGCACGTCATAAGTAAAACCAATGTCAAAAAAAACTGTCATTTCAGTGTCAACCAGAACCAACCAAAACCAGAACCAGGAATGAAACGAGCACGCCTATTGGTTTTACTTATGACGTGCATACATGACGTCATTTTAAAACTGAAACGAGCAGGCTGGTTAACCAAAATCGAAAATAAATTTAAAAAATATTAATTGTCCTTCTAACAAATGAAATTAAAAATGAATTACTGTTCCATTAAATTTGAGCAATATTGGAATTAATTCTAATTTAATATTTGATGGGATACTGGTCAATATTATAAAATTTTCATAATTCTCCTCAAAATAACCGTTTTATCGTTATTAATAAATTTTACAGCTTCTAGTTTTTATATATTTTATTAGTAATTATAAATTTACAAATGATAATAAAGCAAACCTAACCTCAAACAACAAAAAATGACATACCGAAGCTCGGAACCGACCCTCGAGGCTTGTTATAAAATTCTGTAACCGATTGGTCTCAGTGACGTCATTGTTTTGAATCGAGCACGACCGGCAAGTTTTGGTTGTCCTTGAAGTGGAACCAACCGGTAACCAAAAGTGAAACGAGCACGCCTCTACATTCTACATTTACAAAGCATTCTTAGTAGCACGTGCTGATATCGTACCAACTCATGGGGGCAATAAAAGAATTAAAAGCAATTAAAAGCATAATATAATATTAAACCAAAAGCTCTAGAAATATTTTTTCGAAGCATCACGCTGACTACGAAGTACAAAGGGAAGATTCTACTAAAAATGGTGAGTAATTTAAGGTTATATTTGGCATTGAATACACCATATCTACATAAATAATTAAAAAAAGCATGAATTTTTATTTGTTTTGATGCTTTTACTTAATAGACCGTCAGCTCACTGTAGGAAAAAAAGTGCTGATCATATGCCCTTCTGGGCATTGCATATTATTTGGCATGTACAGATCAATTATTGCTAAATTATAAAAAATGACTCGAATCATTTTCGTGAATATTGGACCTAGAAAGTGCAAAAAATAACAACCTTCTGGTGTCACTCGTACCCTGTATGCCGTCCAAACCAAACAAAACTATGAAAACATTACCCGGCATACGCGTAGATGGTGTTATAAGAGGTAAAATCCACTCTTAAAATTGTAAAGATAAAATCCTATTTGGATTAATCGTATCCCGTATGCCGTTCATGCCAAGTAAATGTTTTTCAATGATAACTCATCGCAAAATTGTTGGCATACGTTAAGCACTTGTTCTAAGCAGGGCATTTATTGGCCTTTACTTTTACAAAAAAAACACTGACATTGACACCACAGCTAAAGGCCGATAAATGCCCTCAGAACACACGCTTAACATATGCCAATAATTTTTCGATAAATTATCATTGAAAAACTTTTACTTGGCATGAAGGGCATACGGGGTACGATTGATCCAAAATGATTTTTTTTTACAATTTTAAGAGTGGATACCTATTATAACACCACCTACGCGTATGCCAATGGGTTTTCAGGTTAATGTTTTTATAAAGTTTTGTTTGGTATGGACGGCATACAGGGTATGATTAACACCAGAAGGATGTTATTTTTTGTACTTTC